>OOFE01004114.1:4709-36649 GCA_900323365.1 Monocentris japonica
CCAGCCACCTCTGACATCCTGGCCCTAATGTAATCAACCTGAGAAGAGGTAATTGCCCTCATCCAGTACTGACAGCTTCCCTGACATCCCTGCTTCCTCTGCCGGTTGTAAATGCCAGTGGGTGAGGACCATTGATAACTGCCTGCCTCACTTCACCGTTATTTATAATACTGCTTACAGCGCGGAAACACATAAAGACACAGTTTTCCTCTCAATCAGGTAGGAGTGTAAACAAGCTCTTTCAGGTTGATATCTACAGGATCCGTAAAATGTTATAAAATGGAACAATCACGTTCATGGTATGTCTGGATCCAGAAAGCCTTGATTGTTTCACAGAGCACCTTGGTTGCATTTAGTGGATCAAAATCGCAAAGGCATTTTAACAAGGGATAATACCTACAGTACATACCACTCAGGAAAAGACATTCATTTTTACCTTTATAGCACTACCAAGGTTGCTGCAATAGCAATCTACTGAAAATCCTTTTATGAGAGTTTTTAAATGCAGAATTATCTTAAGGACACAGCAGAGTGCAGGTACAAGAATGCTGACATATCTTCTCTCTTGCAAGCATGCATAGGCACACACACACACACACACACACACACTAAAATTTGTGATTTTTGTTCAGGTTTATAAGAATAGAAATAATGATGTGATACGAAAAATTGCATTTTTGCTTGCAGCTAGAGAACAGCGTCCGGAGCCGGTTGACAGGGCAAATGGTTGCAGATACGAGGGTCTCAAACAGGTTCCTCCAGTTGAAGGTCGAACTCTCGTCGCTAGGCCATCCTACCCTCTTTTTAATCTGTTGTTAAACATTTGTATCAGTGTTTATGCCTTTTGTTGCTCTGTAAACCACTTTGTGAGGAACCCCATTTTGTTCAAGGCTCTTCCTCAATATATGTGTCTCATGTCTGTGTATTTGTACCTGACTTTTGGCACCATGAGGCGGTGCTGGACCATGAGTGTGTGACAGATGGATGCCATCATGGTGAAGACCTCCTCACTGGCCGAGTCCCTCCACACCAGGTTGAGCAGGGCATTGGTCTGCTGCTTGGTGTCCAGCTTGTGCACACACTCCTCCGTGATCAGCTGCACCGAGATCCGGGTATCATCCTGATAAGGCAGAACAAATGTGGGTTCAAACATTGGAATCTATCTAATCTGCCATATTAAGCCAAAACAGCAGTAAAAAATTAAGAGTTATCATTATCTCATTTAGAGTGCTGTACAGGGCCTGTACAGAAGTGGATAGTATATCATTCAGTAGTATTTATGGGTATAATTTTTGCTGAAATGAATTGAAGGACTGTACTTTATGGACATTATTACATTTTTCCATTTCCAGGCCAAAATTACAAGTATTCAATGTTATTCTTGTCAGGGAGGAAAAGCCTCTGAAACAGCATTTACCCCATCATGGGACACTAAAACAGACTAATTAAATTCCTTTAGGCGGGTTAACAGCTCTTTACGGCCAGGTGACCCATCCCACCTATTCAATGACAGGGAAATTCTGGCATGGATTAATACAAAAAACATTAGTGAATTAAATAAACAATAAATAAAATGTGCAAAGATAATATAAGTGCAGGTTTTATAGACAGCTTTTTTCGTAGCTCTGGTCAGGGAAGAACCATCATATCGACAGTGGACCACTTGACTGGACGATATCCGATATTTAATAAAAGGCTAGTAGTTGATAAAACCGATATATATAGGTCTAACTTTAGTTACGACCCCGTGTTACCGGTTTGTGAGTGTATGTATATGTGTGTGTATCCTACCTGCATGGGCAATGGTTGGATGCCACCGTCATCCTCATCTTCTGAGTCACTGGTAACCTCAGGCCTGCTGCTGCTCTCTGACACTGGCAACAGGGGCAATAGGGTCTGCAGGGCCCGCAGGTACAGGTGGAGACCCTCCTCTGATAGTGTGCCTGCCAACACACACCCATCTACCATCACTGCCACATCTGCAATAGATTTTCTAACACGCTGTGTCATATCTTACCTCGATATAAATCTGTCTCCTCGGGAGTTTATACTGCAAATGACCTCATAAACACACACTACATTTTCTATAAACACAACACACATAGGCCTAAGTACACACCTCTAATCTGTGCCACCCACCTAGGCAGTTCTCCCCCGCGGAGAGAACAAAGTAAAACACCCATGGAGCCCGGCTCTGTGCTGCTGAGGAGGAGCCTATGGTGGCTTGGAGGGAGCCCAGGAAGGCCTCAAATGGGAAGGAGAGACAAATGTCCGACAGTGCTGGGATGAAGAAGTGAAAGATCTGCTCGGTGAATGGTGCCGAGATGAACTCCTCGGTGAAGGCCGCAAACACAAACTGCCTGAGAGACAAAGGGGAAAGAGTGAGAATAAACGGCAAGAAGAAAGGAAAATGACACTTTACAAATAGGACACTATAATTGTGATATTTAGGAATGTAGAGCAACAGCTCACCATATTAAACACTGTGTAGTTTGGACTTTTGTACATCAAATATCCTACAAATGAAACACTTAACTATCATACACATATACACCAGCAGTCAGAAACAGAACCCCCAGAGTGTGTAAGGGTAAGGACACTTTGATGACAGACAGTTAAATCCACCTGGTCAGCATACCACTAGTAATAGATCACTAGTAGTACATACAATTGACAGTTATTGCACTACATGAAAAGGCACCTATGAATTGTGAAAACCAAGATTTTGCCTTAACGTTTGTACATAAAGAACAAAAGCGTTTGGCTGAGAGAGTGGGTTGTTCTAACATCGTCCCGCTCTTTCTGCTTCATGAGGGCTTCAATATTGTCTCTCCAAACAGACCTGCTTTGTCTGGCTCAGTCACACATCTGGTGGCTCCAGTCAGATAATTAGCTGTTAGAGTCAGTGTGTACACAAGTTTCTCTCACTCCCGCCCTGCTTTTCTTCAAAGAAGAAAAGAAGTCCCCTTGTCGTTTGTCATTAAGAATGTCTCAAATTGAGGGCAAATAGTCTGATATTCTGCACTCTGGCGAGCAAGCGAGTCTGGGGGCCTTTTATGGCTTGTTGTAAATTGGTCTCTGAAGCAATTACTGCTTCACCACTGACACCACAGACAAAAAACTGCTGTAGTTTGTCTGATCACTTTAATGGATGAATTTAAAAGATTATACGAGAGACAAAGACATTCCTGTCCTGCCTTCTTACTGTTCTCTTTCAGCCAGTGGACTGAGAGGTCTACATATGTAGGACTGAGATTTATGCATCAATAAGCCCTTATCCATGGAGAATTATACTGCGGGTTTTTGAAAAATTACTCAGCATTAAGCCAACTCCTGCCACTAGATGGGTTAACACCACATTCAAATGTTAGTGTCATTCTCCTGCTGTACCTTGCGCCTGTTGTGCAGGAGGAGTAGGTAAAGTGCAGGGGCTTAAGGATGTGCTCCAACAGTGTGCTTGCCATAGGGACAGAGGGAGCATCGCTGTACTCCAGACTGGAAGGCAGCCTGTGATTCACGAGAATATACAGCGACCTGTAGTATCCTGAGAGAGAGTAACGGAGAAACAGAGAGGATGTAAGACAGAATAAGAATATAATGACTCAGTAATAGGAGCCGTAGTCACAGGTCTGCTCTACTTAGACTAAATTTAGCTTTACACAGACATAAGCAGCTGCTGATGGTCTTATTTGCAGTCAATATTTAACAGTAAGAGATGTGTAAGATTTAAACTCAATCAATGGCCTATGCATAATAAATCACTACTACAATACCAATATTTACAGTACTTAGAAGATTAGCAAGGGTCTCATTGAGCAAGCATGATAAAAAAATAATTTGTTTGAAAATTCAAAGTACCTAAACATTATTTAGAGGAGCACTGTGGCATTTTTCAGCCCTCACATATGAGATTCATGTGTAAATTTGACAAACATAATATTTCAAGCAGGTATAGGTATATATCCTGATGGTGCGTATTCATTCAACAATAATTTTGAGTCAGAACACTAAGACTCTATTTAGGCTTCACCTTTTCTTCTTTCAGGGTTTTTTAGACATTTATGCTTAATTCCATAGTATACAGTAGAGACAGGCTGATAAGAATGATAGGCTCCGACTCTGACAGTCCTTACTAATGCTGCTTGTAATTTTGCTGATCTAGGAATTTAAGCTTATTTTACTGTTGCACTCATTATAAGTTGATCAGAATCAGGAAAATGTCTCAAATGTAAATGTAAATTAGGGTGGAGATAAACTGCAACAGAGATTGGGAACAGAATTTAAGGGCATGATATTGCAAATATATGGTGTCGTCTTACACCACTAAGCCACCAGGATGCCCCAATGCGTAATATTTTTAGCTGTAAAAGTAGGGCTAGCCAGTTTGCCTGATTAATTAGGGTCCCAGTCACTTGACTACAGTTATTTGCTGATGGAAATCAAACTAGATGTTTTGTGCGAACTGGCAGAAACCTTTTTGCAGGACAAATAATTTTAAACAGTACTGTTAATATTACTTATACTTCCCAAATTTGGAACACTATAAATAGCACAAGTTGTGGATGCCCTGTGCACAGCAGCTCTCTTCTCAGGTGCCAGAGGAGGAACAGCAGTCCACATACAGATGAACGTATTCCACCACACAAGGCCTCCTAAGGTCCACTAGCGTCTGAGGCCTTTCAGCGTAGGGTGGAATACTTTCATCTGTGTTTGGAATACTGTGATTACTGAGTACTGAGATTTTGCATCCTTCATCATATCAATGCTTCTACTTCCACAAGGTGAATACATGCACAAAAAGCCAATGGGTCCTACTGAAAGAAGACAGTGAACCATCTTACCTTTCTGTACCATATAGTGCAAAATCTGCTCAATTAATGCTACTACACAGTTAGCATCTAGAATAACTGGAAGATAGGTTCTCTCTGAAGAATAGATTTCTAGCATCCGCATGGGAACCGCAACATTCAAACTGTCATCCTTGCAATTCTGCAGAAGTCTAGGAGACAGAGAGAGGGACAAGTGCAATCACGCCAACTGCAGTTTCTTCAAATATACATCCATCCATCTATCTATCCAACAAACAATATCAATCATTACATTTTACATTGCAGTCATTTAGCAGACGCTTTTATCCAAAGCAACATACAAAGGTACTTGTCACTATGTGGGGATCGAACCCATGACCCTGAGACTGAGAGCCTCATGCTCTATTGACTGAGCTGTCCGGGCTGGACAATCCATTCTTAATGTCCAAGTACTGTACCTGCAGCAGAAGCCTAAGATCCTCTTGATCTGAAACACACACGTCTGCCTCTCTGGGCCCGCCAACAGCTTCACAAACTGACTGTTGTGTTTCACCAGGTTCTGACACAGCCATATCTTTTTAAACACACACATGGACACATTGGACACAATGGGTTATATATGCTAGGCTTTGGCTAAAACGAAAACATGAGGCAATAATACATTGTGAATCAATTAACATTAATTGAATAAACGGAACCACCAAAGACAAATCACGTTCTCACCATTCTATGTGCATCCACACTCTGTCTGTAGAAAAATATGAGTTGCCTTGTTAGAAGGCTGAGATTGGCACCGTCCAAGACTCCCCCTCCCCCTGCCCCTGCCTGTGTCTGGCTGACACACGCATCAAACTTCTTCCTCTGGATGGCATACTAAAAAAAGAAAAGGTCAGAGGTCACGTGTAGCAAATATTTAGTTTGAGCAGACACTTATCTGTAAATGTAACCAGCAGTAACATGGAAATAAAACAAAAACCAGAGGGTGAATTCAGGAGGTTGGCAAGTCTTTCTGTACATCTATCCATTTTGCTGCATAATTTAAAATATTTGAAACACTGACTAACTCTGAGATGGTGCCCAATCTGATTGGTGAAAAAAAGCACAGCAAAGGAGGATGGTGGCCAATGGCAGAGCAGAAAAGTAAAGATAACCGACTCATCACAGAGTGAGAAATAAAGAAAAGACCAAAACCTTTTTTGGGCACTGACCCAATTGGGCCACTGACTGACCAATCAACTGGCCTGAGCCAATGTCTTATTGGCTGAGGGCCAGTGGGAAAACCCTTATTGTCAAACCCTGAAATGATATATGCATATGTGTATATGGATAAAAGGAAAGATGAGAGGAAAATACAGCACACTGAGCGTGAACATTTACCATTACACAGGATTTAATATTACAATCCTTTGTGCGATAATCCAAGGTGAGCATTTACACAGAAGACCAATTCAGATGTCAAAAGAAGGATGCACTAACCCACAAAAGATGACTAGATGGCACTCAGCACCTGCTCTCAACACCAAATACAGTTAAAGTCACCTATACATTACAGTCATTTAGCAGACACTTTTATCCAAAGCGAATTACAATAAGTGCATTCAACATAGGTAGGCAAGAGAACTACAAGTCACCAGAAATCATAAGTGCATCTCCTCCCCAAACAAGCATCTAGATACATAGATGATAAGATACTTACCTGTATCTACACTTAAGACTACCCAGATGTAGTTCCCAACATTACACAATAATTTCTAAACTCGCTATTGGTCTCAACAACAATGATCTAATCAGACGGCTGACCATCCTGGCTTGAAACAGTCTGTTCAGCATTTCAGAAACCAAACACTTTCAGACTAAAGTGATGGCTGATCCTTCTGGATTGAAACAGCCTGCTCAGAAGTTCAGTACCCAAATTGTATCAGAGAGCAATTACTGAATTATTGACTTATGAAACCTAAAAAGGTTTTAGAGAACTTGTGAAGTGCTTGCAGACTTACTTGTCGTTTAAGGTCCTGGTACCCACGTATGTAGGACTGAATGATAATGGCATTCTTCAGTCTTCTCCTTTCATCCTGACAAAGAACACACTTGATGAGAACTAACTGGGCCATCACTTGAATGACCAATGTAACAAACTGGGCCAATACAATTTTATCTTGACAATATAATATAGCATTTACTCTTTTCAGTATGTATGCTTTTTTTAAAAACTCATATTTATAGTTCGAAATGCATTTACATTTTTACTGTAACTGAATTTCTGGCGTTATCATCATACATAATGGATCCTTCAAATGAACACACAGGTCTACAAATAGGAACATAAAGGACATGCTTTCAAGAGCAATTTGTATATAAACAATCCATAGACTTAGTTACCTCTCTTTTTCTTCTTTCTTCTTGAGTGCGGTGCAGCAAAGATGCTTTCTCCTCCTGAAAAGCAACATAAGAGAACCTGAAAAGGGCTGCCAATAATAACCAACCAGTCAGACATGCTTTTTTAGAGTTACCAAAAACATCTGAAATATGAAAAAAACTGGACTTTTATATTAAAAATATGAAATACAGTAGACACATGGTTATTAGTTTATTATGGGGACATTTCCCCCCATCTCCACACATTTCTATGTAGAATGTCAAATAAAACTCACTTTTTTACTTGCTCCTCCAAGTGACACCTTGGGCCTTGTCTTGAAATCTCCCTCAAAGCTGAACATTGTTAGATTTTTTCCATTGATTGACAAGTTTATTCAGAAGTTGCCGGTGCTTACTGTAAAAAAATGAAACTAATTTAGCCTTCCTATCCAATCAGATCATGATCTCCAGACATGATGTGACAAACATGAGCCCATTCCAATTCAAGCACTTAGTCATGAGCATTAATAGCCCTTTATTGTCGATCCTCTATGTTTTAGAATCCAGATAACTTCACGGTAACCAGCTGATGTAACCACTGAAACCAGTAGAGCTAAAGCCAAAGGACAATTCTCTGATGATGCTTGATTTGCTCCTTATTTACTTGTCAACTATCTACTTTGACTAGCAAATTTGCTAACTAATAAAGCTACTCGCTAGCTACAAGTTACTGTCTATTTCTAATCTATGCCATATAAATCAGTACAACTGTGGGACGAAAGAAAGGAGATAACTTAAGTTAGCCAGCTAACAGCTTCAGTTTGCTAGCAACAATAGCTAGCTAGTTAGCTAATGACTCAGCAGCTGTCAAGTTACGCGTTGCTATGTACGTTAAATAAACCCGAGCACCAATGGAGACTCCATACTACAGTACATTTATTGATGACGTGACGACATACTCGTCTATACATGTGTAAGTAACATGATTTGGTTGAAGTTAGCGTCGTAGCTAGCCAGCTAAGCTGCTAGCATTGAGCCAGGCTAACTTTACGGGGGGTGTCTTCCTATCCGCATGTCCTCTTTGACATTTCTGCTATTATAAGATAGACATTTGAGAATCATAAATTAATAAACTATGAATTGTTTACCTTTGACTTTTGAATTAAGGAGGAAAACAAACACAATAACAATTGGAGCGGCAATTTCATACAAATGTCAAGTCTTTTCCTCTTCTCAGTAGAAATCAACACAACAGAGAGCCGCTAACTATATCCGCTTCCGGCTATGTCTAGAAGCTGATTGGACAGAATTAATGCCAATAAATCTGTGCGTCTTAAACCCGCCTCACCAAGTAGGTGCAGTGAAATCTGGTTCTTCTGAGATCTGCTGTGGCAAAACAGGCTGTGCATGTCCGTGTGTGTGTGTGTGTGTGCGTGACAGGTTTTAAGCCAAAAAAATCAGACTACAAATTTCTGTAACTGGACAAGCTCAATCCTATATGAATGTGAATTTGATATTGTCTCTTGTATGTGTAAACTTACTTGGCAATAAACCCCCATTCTGATTCTGATTCTGATTGATGATGATTTTATCCTGTCTAGTATGATGGTGGACTTGTGACCTTATTTCATTCCTTTTCTTGTCATAGTTATTGTCCCTCCTCCCATAGAATTAAAAAAATCAAACTAGTGTGTTCCATTATCAGTACGATTATATTTCCTTCACTGACTTTTAAAGGTACACCAATTAATTAATGAGACTAATCATTGGTAGGAAGTAGGAAGTTGATTCTTCGATGCTATTTATTGCTGAGCCTTCTGAAAGAGTCTTGAGCCCAATTCAATGGGAGGTGCCCACTTAATAACCCCACTGACATACCCATCCACAGCAAGCCAGGTTTACAAAGGCACTCAACCTACTGTAATAGCACAAGGGATAGTTTCATCAGATCATATAGATAAAATTGGAACACTCCAAAAATTGAAAACAAGACAGGAATTGAGTCATACTGATAATTCACATTCCATTTTTATTCTCTTCATTATTAGTTCAGATTTACTTTAGAAATTCAATACAGCCAAAGCATTACATTACATCTAGCCTAATATTCACAGCTTATTGTAAAAGGATTTAACTATATGACAATGAGCAATATTTATTACAAATGAAAGTAACATCTTAATTTTGAGGAATGAGTTAAGAAGAGCCTAGTTTGGGCTATAATTAAGCAGTAGCTGCCAGACTACTGCTTAATTATACAAAGTCAGTAACATATTAATTTTTGCTTTCTCACATTGATTCTAAACATTGGTGTTGGTGTTGGTATTGGTATTGGTGTTGGTATTGATGTTGATATTGATGATGGTGTTGGTCTTGGTATAGCTCTTGGTACACAATGAACACTGGTGCTTGGCCTCTCATGCAAACTTTGTCTACAAAGATCAGATTCCAGCTGGCCAAAATACACTATGCTCCCATCAACTTAATAAATGTTGACTCCTGACTTATATGTCAGTCTGTTCTTTTGGTCTTACAGCTCCAGCATTGCTGCTATTCCCACTCAGGTAATCAAATATGATCAGTTATGCTTGCTTTGAAATAACTGAGGAGCAAAAGCTCACCAGTTTAAATGCTAGTCATTTTTAAATTTAGATGTACTGGCTATATTAGGCCAGTAGTGCCGCATATCTCTCTTATGCATGTTAATTCATTTTCTGAGGTATATTAATTTCTGTAAAATTAGAAATAAGCCCTATAAATATTGTCTATTGTTATTGTAGTTAATTGCCTTAACAATTTTGATGTATTGCTCAAGCCTTGGGAGTTAAGATCCAGAAAAAATTGAATAGAATGGAAGTCAATGGAGGACCTTCCACAGTTAAGTGTGTGTAGTCTAAGAAGCTTCAGTGTCATCAACATGGTGTAAATTAGAATGTTTTGAAATGACATTCAGATATCTGAACAGATGAAACGTTTACCACAAATAAATATTGCTGCTGTCATGTGAAAACTTGATAACTCTGAAATCTTGATGGGAGATTTTCATGTTTCAAATTCAGTTGAAGGATTACATGCTACATCCTCTGTGGGTTGAGACAATTCTACCACCTTGGTCTTATGAGACCCTTTCAAAACCCAGTGGATAAGCTAAAAAAATGCATGATGGTAAAGCTGAAAGCGAGGCTGCTTTTCTTAGTTCCTGAAAAGTTGACATTTTATAGATGGGAGGTTTTCACAGGACAATGAAAATATAATGTTTGAAATAAACACAAAAGCTCCAAAAAGCAAAAATGTAAAACAAAAATGTTCACTCTTTTATTTTTCCTTTTTTTCTCTTTGAATGCCCATCGATTCCCTTTCATTTTTAACTGATCCAGAATTCAAAAAGCACAAATAATAGGCCTGTATATGCAGAGGGCTTAAGAGGATTGAAGATTGTTTGGTTGAAGAAGAGTTGCACTGATAGGCTACAATTATTTTGCTGATCAAATAAGCCAAGAAAGTAACTGCTTAATTTTTACAGCCAAATAAAAATACTCGTAGCCTACAAAATAATAATAATAATAATAATAATAATAATAATAGTACAATTCGCCCATGTTGTCTACTCATTGACGGCCTACCGGTAGATGCTTTGATTAACCTGAACGAATAAAAGCTTTAAAAGCATGAGCTGACAAATGGTTTCATCAATAAAAAGTGATTGGGCCTCTATATAATAGTCCAGACTTACCAAGTTGAAAGGGATGCAGGTATACTCTCCATTCAGAGTATATTGATGCACGTCTCCGATAAATTAAGCAGCAGTATTGAATTTTATAGAGGGACAAGAGATGCCTGAGGTTTCTTTCACTCCTCACTTCCAGGTCTTTTTCTGACAGAAATTAGGCGGCCCATGGGATGTCTTGCTGGACAAATTAAATCGATAAAATGATCATGATCCACAAATGTTTTTAAAAGCAGTCCTATACATTTCATGGAAACGGCAATTTGTGCCAATTTAAGTGAATGTATTTATTGCATTAAAAGAGACAGTGCAGGTCCCTTTAAATTGCCTTTTCATAATGAACACATTTGCCGAGGGTAATTAATATATAAACTATCCCGATTTGTCACTTTGATTTGTATTTTAGTTAATTGTGAAAGTAATTACGGAGCAAATTAACAGCTTTCAAGAAAGACCAGGGTTTAGAGTCCGTTTCCATCTTGGGGGCCTTATTAATTTTCTCTCCCCTAGATGTGATGAAAAGGGGCAATAAATCTTGGTGATTGGTGAAGGCCAATACTAAATGGCTCCATATTTCACCAGTGCTTTAATAGAAATATTCATGCGGGCCCCTTAATGAAATTAAACCGGTAGAGGGGACAAGGCGCAGTTCAGGCATGTGGCGATCAAATGTATTTAATTGATGAGTAACTGAAAAAGAAATGCTCCGTTTGGAAATGTCTAAAGTTGAAAATGTTTATTTAGCCCTTCAGAATATTATAATAATTTTTAACATAGCTGCCACGGTCTCTCGCCATCTCAATGACATGAATGGCAAAGTGTGGACACCTGTCATACTTCAGCCAGTCCAAATTTGATCTTATAGTTTTTATCATTGTAATAGCCTAATGGAGAGCAAAGATCAGAAGGAAATGATCAGAATTTTATTTGGAAGCCATATCTTTATAAAAAATCCCACCACGGCAGCATTCAGTATCAAAGTGGAAAGAAAGTTTGCTGACCTATATGTCTAATAATTTACAGTGGCTAAATAGTAATATCGTCACATCATCAATACCTTTTTTGCACCACTTGGACGTTTTGGTGGCAAATGATAGTTTATTAGTTAGAGGGACTTTATACTGTATCTTAAGGTTTAGGGAATTGACACCCCTGCTCTCTCTCTCTCTCTCTCTCTCTCTCTCTCTCTCACACACACACGCACATACACATCAATCTCTCAGTTATCATTCTGTAATTGGTCATGATCATCAAGGTTCACAATTAAATGGCGATCCTTTACCTGAAAACTACCCAGTGACTTGTTGATTTCCCCCGAGCAAATAAACGTCCCAGGACCGCAGTTAGCTGATGAATTGACAAAAACTAATCAGCTTTATTGGTAGACAGGTTAAGGGCAACGGGGTGTCAATAATTCTCATTTTGACCTCCTCTTCCATTAACTTTAAGTGGCTTATTAGACCGAAGCCACCCCGAGTCGCAAGCCTATTAGATCTTTCTCTTCATCACACTCAGTGCTTTCAATTACAACATTTTCGTGAATTGTGCCTAAAAGTGACAGCTGTCTTACTTTGAGGTTTGGTCATAGATTCAGTTGCAGGAGTAAATTTTTAAACTGATTGAAAATATGTTGGAGCTTTTATTTTAAGCAGTCTCAGTTTAATTTGAGGTCTTTGTTTTAGAGCACAATCACATTAATCTTATTTTTTGACATGCATATCAACATCCACAGGCTATATGAGTAGTGTGCAGTGAGGTTGATTCAATTGGGTATGCAGCTCCATTGTACTAAGGCCAGTGTGCTCTGTCAGCCCCACACTTCCAGGTTTGGGAAACGACAGAAGAAAGGCTCTTAGTTAAATTTCTCTGTTGGCCTCACAGGATGCTTGGGTCATAAAGATGTTCATATCTTGCTTGCTTGTCTTTGTGTGTGTTTTAACAGCCTACACAGCTATATGTAATTTGTTATTATTTATGCATCAAAAATCAATAAGTCAAGGTTGCTGTTTCTAAAATGTGGGACTGATATCCATTTTTTTTGTACTTGCTGAATATTACATCTCTTCATATGCAGCAGATTAATCCAATGCATGGTTTGGGATTTCACTACAATAAAGTGAGTAAAGTTTAACAAAATGTTTCAAGGGGAGACTGGGGCTGGTTGTCTCGAGGGGTTGGCTGTCAAAGTGCTTGTTACAGCTAAACTAGAGGGCGCTGTGTAATACTGTTAAAAAATCCACCTTCTTGTTCTGAGCATATACCGAGTCAGAGTAATTAATTTTTTTTTTTCATTTTTAATGAAATGAGTACATTTTTAATTTTTAAACATTTTTTTAATCTTATTTCTGTGTCACTATAGGTTTAGTGAAAGCTAAGTAACAAGTTAGGTCAATAGGTCAAATGGGGTTGGTTGTCTCACTGTGATTCCTGATTCATTCGATTCTGACTTGCAAGCTGAAGCTTTGATGATTTTCTGATTTAAGCAAAGTTCACACACACACACATACACACACACACACACACACACACATGCACATATATCTATTTGTTACAAAAAAAACAGCATGTTGTGACTTCACTTTAAACCTTTTAGGACAGATTTGGTGTCATTAGCATGAAAACCAAAAAAGGTTTAAAAGTTTAAACATTTCTAAAAAAATATATCAATTAAAAAACATAGGAACTACCAACCCCACAGTCTGGGCTAGTTGTGACATTGAGTCAGAATGCATTTGATGGTGAATAAATATTTTTAAAACTATCTAACAAGTATAAAAGAGATATACATTTCAACCCAAGACTTTAAGCTTCCTGCTGATGTTAAAATTAATTTAGCTAGATACAATGCAGAGAAATCCACAAGAGAGCACAAAGAAGGACAACCAGTCCGGGTCTCCCCTAAACGTGCTCCTATAATCGTGGTCAGATGGATCATATTGGTGAGGCTTATAGACCTGAGCCTGAGCCCATATTTCCCAACAACTAGGTCTGGTCCTCATTTCTGATTGGCTGAGTCATCTTGAACGCCGTTGTTAAAATACTCGATAAAACGCACACCTTTGGCCGCATAACAATTCATTCAAATATTAATCCGCTAACCGAAAATCGTACCAGTTATACGTGTTGCTTAGCAACCACTCTGCTTAGCTAGCCTACTGTTAAATAACTATATTGCTTGCCGGAAAAAGAACATTTAATTCTTATCGATTAAAAATATCTAGGATTTCTCGAACATTTGCGTCCTGTTTCATTGCAATGTCGTGTTGTCGCCGTCTTATAAAAGCAGTAAGACAGTCGAGGCCGTGTTTTGCCGTGATTTTCGAAGAGCTGAGAGGCGTTGTTCGGCACGACGCAAGGCTTAGGACAACCCCCAGCCAGACGGCTGCACCAATCGCCTCCATCGGACAGGGATTAAGTGTCACATTGAGCTCCTCTCACACTCCGAACCACATCATAACTTTTGAGAGGTGGGAAGGCGACATTCCTCCTTCATTTAGGCACGGCAGCAGAAACGACAAGGGCGCACCGCGGCCAAATGGAGAAATCCAAAAACTTTCGCATTGACGCGCTTTTAGCAGTCGATACGCCTAAAGTGCAGACGTCTCCGCTAGCTCTGGTGACTTCTCTATCCTCCTCCTCTTCCATTTCGTCGTCCGGAAGTGTAACAGCCCCGGAGCTGACCACCAGTGCCGACTCTTTACGCACCGAGACACCGTCTCCGCCGAGGATTTCCTCTTGCGGTCTGATTCCTAAACCGGGTTTCTTGAATAGTCCGCACAGCATGGTTGGATTACACCCGCAGAGTACCGCAGGGATCCCCCCACAGGCTCTCTATGGCCATCCTATGTATACTTACTCCGCAGCTGCGCTCACAGGCCAACACCCTGCCCTGTCCTATTCCTACCCACATGGCTCCCATCACCACCACACCAGTGATCCCATCAAACTAACAGCGAGCACCTTCCAGCTTGACCACTGGCTCCGGGTCTCAACAGCTGGGATGATGCTTCCCAAAATGTCTGATTTTAATTGTGAGTACATTACAGAATGGCATGGCATCGTTTGTGCTGTTTTATTGCATGATGCAGCCCAAAATGTCTGTTTCCCTCTCTGTTACTTTGCTAGACATTCGGCTGCAGAGTGGCATGGGATTGCTTGTATTTTCTAATCTAAAAAATATGTATATGTAAAATCTCCACCAGTGTGATATGTCTGATATTTGTCTGAATGGAAAAGCTGTCATAGAGAGTGATGGTTTTTCTGAGAGGGACTAAAATGGACAGATAATGGACAGTGGGAAAGTGACAGAGTCGTGTGAAACCCACAGTCGACATACTATTTGCTCACCAGATACTGCCTTTTTTGTTTCTGGTCGTTTTAACAGATTTGTTCAAAATGAAGTGGCAAATAGGCTGGCTGATCTCTGGACGTATTTATATATAGGCCACTTTGTTGTTTAGGCCGGAGGCAGTGACATAATGACATTAAGTATACTAGATTATAGCTACCACAACAGAAAAAGGTTGATAGGAATAACATGCTCATTGGACGTTCGTTTCTGAAGTTAAATCTTTGTATCATAGACTTTTTAGTTAGGATATTTTCTTTTCTCTTTTTTAAAACATAAATCTAAATACAGTTTGCATGGGATCAATTTTAGATATGCTCTACATCTGCAATAGTTTATAAATCTGGTTGCAAGGCCTAAGGAATTGATGTTTTTTTTTTCAGCTCAGGCGCAGTCCAACTTGCTTGGGAAGTGCAGAAGACCAAGGACTGCATTCACAAGTCAACAGCTGCTGGAGCTGGAGCATCAGTTCAAACTGAATAAGTATCTGTCACGACCAAAGCGCTTTGAAGTGGCTACATCCCTTATGCTGACAGAAACCCAGGTAATGTGTTTACACTTACTGAGTTTAGAATTAGCTTTCATTTATAAAGCATTTATTACCATATTCGCTCTTAAAATATTTTTTTCTTGCAATAAATGGAAAATAATACCAGTAGGATGAGATAATTCCATGTTTCCAATGCAGTTTCACTTGCTTCAAGAATTTTCCATAAACAAGTGTCAATGTCTTCAAAGGTGGCAGAATAAAGCAGATCACTCCACTGAAATCAAGAAAATGACATTCAAGAAAATTCTGGACTTTGTTATGGAAAGACGGAGAATCAACTCACTCCACTAGCAATTTTTTTCACTGGACTTAAGAATTTTTTTAGAACCAATACTAGATTAAATGACTGACGACATTTTAAGTGGTTGTTTAGTGGGTGTTTGTAGCTGCAACACTAGTTTTCAGTGCCAGGTGGTCTAGTGACCGTTACGTATGGTATACTTTATATATTTGTATATATTTGCGCATAGCTCGTGACCAGTTAGCCTCTTTCTTTATATGTTCAGATAAATTAAGTGATTGATTTCTTTTTGTTTTAGGTTAAAATTTGGTTCCAGAACAGACGTATGAAGTGGAAGAGGAGTAAGAAGGCCAAAGAGCAGGCCGCCCAGGAGGCCGAGAAGCAGAAAGGCACCAAGAGCGGCCAGGAGAAATCTGACGGACTTGAACAGACGGATTATCACAAAAAGACGGACTCTAAAAATGGCAGAATAAGAGACTTCAAGGACAGTGACGACGATGAAGGCGATAACTTCCTGTACAACTCGTCAGATTGCTCATCAGACGACGAGAGGAATCACACCAATGACATAAGTCCACAGCCTTGAAACAGAGAAAGGCAAAAAGGGGGGTATTCTCCATTCAAGGTGACTGTGGGGATTTTCACTAAAATGCAGTTGCATGTAACCCAACCTCTTACCTGGAATTAATGAGCATTTTTTTGTAATAAAAATGATAAAAGATAGGCTATAGGTCAAGAATAGATCTGGGTGTATGATTGTGTGGTGTCATACTAAACAAGCAATAAAGCAGGCGGTTTAAGTTTAATAATGCACATCATATCATTCAGCAGTATATACGCGACATTGCATGGTTTAAATGCAAAAGCTGTAATCTGGCTCAGGACACTGCAATCCTTCCCCGCTGTGATCGTTAGTTTGTCATCGATAACCTCTAAAATATACTATGACCATTATAGTCTATAGCCATTATAGCTATAAATAGTCTTCTCTACTCCATTTGTCTTATTTTGTTTCATTCTTATGGCGTTATACTTCCGCAGCCTAATTGTGCCATATCACACAGAAAAAAATGTTATGTTTATTTTTCTATACTGTATTTATAAAATGGTTATACCAGTGCATGCTAAATTATTGTTTAGCGTCTGTATTGGTGCAGACATGTGGAATAAATTTGTTTTTGTTTTTTTATAAAACTCAGTCGTTATTTTCAATGACATCGACGTAGGCCTATATCTTGTATTTTGCTTGATTTACGAGTTAGTTGGTTTTATGCTTTGATGCGAATGGAGGATTGTGTTTTTCTCCTTGCTCTGACAGCTCGGGTCATGGGAATTACTGTTAATAGCGCTGTCGGATCTGTGCAAACGTGCAGTGAGAGCAAACAACAAGTAGGGAGTCAGACGATGGAAACATTTCACACCACACCAGCAATGGGCTCTTATTAATGAACCTTTGAAACGGGCTGTCAATCGACCAACTCGTCTGCTCATGCACTATTTTCAGGGCTGAAATTATTTCCACCTATTCTTTTGAACGGCGGTAACACAAAACTGTGATAAAAAATAATGAAAATGAGAAATCTTTTTTGAATCAATATTATTTAAATGCTTCCGTCTGTAGCAATTAAGGTCTTGAAAAGTAGCCAAATAGCCCCAGGGATTTTCGGTTTGCGGATTAATATTTGAATAACTGTGATGTGGTCAGAGGTGTGTGGTTATCAGGTATTTTACAACGGCTTCGAACGCAACTCAGCCAATCAGAGGACCGGAATAATAACCTATGCACGTTTAGTCCAAATATGGGCCTATAGTTTTAAACCAAGAAACGTAGATCCTTTGTATGATGTTTATTGGAGAATCATTCAGTTCACAAACAGCCTTGAAGGTACAGGAATGGTAGTGTGAAATAAAAGTTTCACGTTTAGATCCAAAACACCGATATTAGGCAACAGTCATCTCAAATGTTTTTAAGACATTTATAGATAAAGTTAAAATGTAATTTCATGGCCTGATTAATTTAGCCTTCACCTCAGCATATGGCTATTCTCTTTAGTCTCCCACAGAACAATTTGGGGTGAATTTACACAAATGTGAAAACAATCACCCCATCAGATGCATTTTTCTAAATATAACATTTGAAACATTTATATAACTCTTTTTTTGTGGGAAAATCTCAAAGGCTCACTCAGCAGTTGATACATGTTGCTATTCAATGTGCTCTTCAATTATATTTTGATGAAGTCGGCCCATGCGTCTACCATTAGCCATTGATCTAAAGGTCTCATTCAACAACTCATTTGTACACACAGACGGAACAGCAACATGGACTCCACAGAAGGCGCAGTCCACAAAATGGCCTTATAAGCTAAGACTTATTGTTCATTTTTCACTCTTTTTGTTCCCACAGTCATCAGCCTGAGACTATTGCAGAACTGACTGATTATATGTCATCCGCAACAGAATTAGTGAGAGATCTGCCGGTTATCTCAGTTGTTTGCTTTAGCTTAGCAGACTAAATCAAAGTTCAGCTGAGGGTCAAGCCCAACCAGCTCGCACCAGGTAAAGCTGATGGCACCTGCCTGCCTGGCTCACATCTGCAGACAATGGCCAGTGTATGGGGCTGTAGAGTGAGTCTATTGCTCTCCCCATCTCTACCTTTAAACTCAAATTCTCTTTTTCCTCTCAGTTATTCCATAATTGTACACAGTTAGATTTGAAAACTGACTACAGCATGCATTTTGCTGTCCTTGTGGTGATGGAGAGATGTTAAAAATGTCAATGTGACGCTTCTTTTTCATTAAAACAAATACCTGCATCTTAAATGTTATAAATTACAGCCCTGTACTCACTCCCTCAGGGGGCTGCTGTCGGGTTTGTAGACTGGTGAAGGACATTTCCTCTGACTGACCTTGGTGGCCGATTCTTGCCCTCTGACCACTCTCCGCCGTTAGATTGATGTGGGCCACGCAAATGGAGCTAATTAATAGGAACAAGTATCAAATGTAACAGAATGACTCTGCTATGCTAACCATGCAGGCAGACAGTGGTGTCAGCTAGCAAACAGAATAGCCTGGAATCAAAGCCTTGGGTCATTTCATTGGGGCGTGTGAACAGCACAACAGTCCCTATTCTCTCTGCTCTTGTTTACATCACAGTAGCCAACTTGAAATATCAATAGAAAATACTCTCAAAATATAGAGATGAAATGATAATGGCACACATTTAATAATCACTGATCAATCGTGTTTAAGTCTTCATTGTAATATGCTGTGTGTTAGTAATACACTCAATACAGCCCAGACAAATGGTCCCAGGTGTCTAAACAGTGCCATATTAACTATTGCTGTACACTGCCTCCAAGAGGGCAGTCTCAGAAAAGCATAAAGCATGATCCTGAACAAAAGGACAGATGAGAAAGGCCATAAGAATTCAAAGCATTACATAAAAATAGTGAAAAACAAATTGCTGCCTTTATCACAAACACGACATTTAATAAAATGTATCATTCATTTGTTACACACAAGAGTCTGTGTATAGCATTAATATAGTAATGTACAATATTATTCACCATATGCGCCCTAACTTTATGCACAAACACAAATACACAAGCACCAGCTCTGAGGTCATTAGACACAAACACAACCTTACAAGATTGGTAGTTAGTTATTACACAATAATGAAAGTATGGAACAAATATGTATTGTATTTAACCACATATAGTGTTGAGTCTGGTGTATCTTTGAAAGCATATTTGTGATCTTCCACATTTAAAAATCTCCATGAAAACAAATTTGTATGTGGAATCCAAAACATAGTTGATGGTATCCAAATCCATTCTGTCTTCTCAACGTAAACTGTAGGCTTGTGTTCTTTGTATTTAGAGTCATTTTACTCCAACAAGCCTTCTTTTGTTCTGTAGTTTTGTTTCATAGCATTTCTCTCGGGGTGCTGAGGTGCGTATACGTGTGTGTGTGTGCTTTACAGTTTGAGCTTGGCCTCTTTGGCCTCCATGGCTTTGGTGGCGACCTGGGCGCGTTCTGACAGCAGCGCTGCTTGCTCAGCTGGTCCCTGCGACTGGGCATTCTTCAGCAGGAAGTGGCTGATGAAAAGCTTCAAGCCTTCCCGCAGCATTCCTAGCTTGGGAACTCCTGAAATCCTGGTGGATGGAAAACAATGAGGGACATTGATTCAGGACTTTCACATAGTGCTACGTACTAAAGAGGAGTGGTTTTACAAGAAGTGGGCTAATGGACAAGAGGTTATCTTTCAGTTCAAGAAGAGGAAGGGTGCAGGGCCTTTACTGTGCTGACTTAACTTCCATTTTTTAAAAACCTTTCAAAGTTTTGTGTTTACATAAATATCAGTGTTTTGCACTCCATGTCTGGGTACTCAGTATAATGAGGCATTATTACACTCACCTCCCAAATATACTGGCTAGATCCTCAGGCTCAGTTTCCTTTAGTAGTCTGGTCAGCACCTGGCGCAAGAAGCGCACCGTTGGCTTGTCTAGTTCCCCAAACTCTATCACCTAGACAGAGAAGAGCAGAGATGAAGAGAGACACAGCAAGGAATATCCCTTATTTGTTAGTTCAGTTAATAGCATCAAACAGGTCTAACTGTCAGAAAACGAAAGTTACCTGGTCATATGGCATGTCACTTACTTTGAGGATGGACAGCGAGAGGCACTTCCTCTGGAGGAAGTGGGTAACCAGCTGGACCAGGTTGCTGAAGGTATTGCTAGGCAGGTTGGACAGCTCCTTGAACTTGTCCCATAGGCTGAACTGGAAGGTCATCTAGGAAAATACACAGAGCGAGCTCAAGGAAGTTTTTGGTCCACAAACACACACCACATGTAAAATAGCCAACTGAACATGACAGCACTTTCTGCATTGAAAGATTTAACACACTAATAATTCTCAAAAATAATAAGGGAAACAAAAACATGAACCGACTTCTCTACACTGGTAATCCTCTCATCCAGATCCAGTTTACATGTGAAAAACAAACATTCCCAGCAGTTCTGGTTCATGCTCTTTGATGAGGACAATGGTTATCAGCTTCTGATACAGAGCTACAAGGCAGCAAAGGAGGAAGTGTGGTGTTGCCCCCATTGTTTGTAGTAACTGTTTGAGTGAAATAACATCAGAGGTGAGAGGTGTGGCAGGCTCCCACACCGGAGAGGTGATCTGCAGGCCGCGGGCAGGTCACAAACAGTTTAACAGTCTGGGTGGTCACATGCATGTGGCATAATTCACTTCAATATCTCCTATGAGATCAGTTCCTTTCAGACTTTGCCATTTTTTACAATGTTAGATAACATAAGTAAGAGAACAATGTATTGATAATCTCATTTATTATATTGTAGTTGAAGGGAAATGATTATTGCAGATAGGTTTTTACAAAGCATGTGGATGTGTAATAGTAAAATGTGCTTGAGTAGCTGCGTGGCTCCATGTTTAGTGTTTGTATTTTTTTTTTTAACTCTTTAAGGTTTTCACGATAAAGACGTAATGTATTAAATTAATGTGTCAAACATTTGTCTAGGAGAGGAGTTATTTATTGTGTGCACTGATTGCAACTGGGGTGGTAGTCCATTAAGCTTATTTCATGATGCTGCATTTGATGAGCAACTTTTGCTGATTAGAGTACCTGGAAGCGCCGGTCATGGGAGCAGAATTTCTCCCCCAACACAGCATAGAAGGCGTTGAAGGTCTTCTCCTGCAGACAGCAGTCCATCAGAACGTGGACAATCTCTCTCTCCTGTTGGTCCTTCAGGCCCATCCTTCACACAGAGCGAAATAAAGCAAAGTAAAACCTTAAATAAAATATTACAGTTGAAGTACTTGGAATTGAAACATTGCTGAGAGTAAAAAAACACATGTCATATTAACTTCTTTCTATCTCTTGGTCAACTAACTTAATCATACACTAGTGAGAAACATAGAAACCAGACATAGCAAACCTCAAGAGTTTCTCAAAGGCGTCCAGGTAATCCTCGCTGGTCATAAGCACACAGAAGATGTTTCTCCTGACCTCAGTGTTCATCCTCTGTTTCCTGGCCAGGTCTAAAACCTTGGCGCTAAACTGAGGGTGCAAATCAACCAATGACAACAGTAAAGTGTGAAAAGCTGTTATTAATAGGAGGGCTAAACAGACAGAACACTGATATTATTGGCTTGGCTGATATCACCCTTTTATATCTTTATATAGAGTATTGGGATACATCCCGCTGATAATGTAAGGTAATGTCTGTAAAAACATTTGGGCTTTGGAGAAAAAAACAAAACAGTGGAGCCATCAGCATTATACTGGTCTCTTGAGACGACTGAGGATGATTTATGTTAAGAGACAGATTTAAATTAAAATAGGTTTCAGTGCAGGCCTGTGTCAAAATTACTCTGAAAAAAATACAATTTAAAGAATACTTTTATCCATTCAGGATTTAGGAAACAATCCTCATCTGCAGATCATTAGAAATCGCTAATGTTGCACTGTACTGGAAGCTCATAAAGGGCTGTAAAATAATACATTACAGATGCACACTACTGCAATACTGATGTCTGATGTGGTTCCTGCTTTGTACCTGCCCCTCAGCAGTGCTCTGTTGTGAGGTCTTGCTCCCTTGGTCTCTGATCATGGGCGCTCCGCTCCAGGAGGAGCCGACAATCCACCAGCGGCCCACTTGCTCTGCTGCCAGGAGATTCTCCAGGGACACCCTCAGTTTCACGTCACTGCCTGCTGCACTCTTTTGGATCTAAGTTACACGTTCATCAGGTATTAGTCATACATGCACTTAGTCGGCAGTAACACCAGTTGTAAAGTATGTAAAAATGATGAGAAGACACAATAAGCCACCCCAACAAAGCATACAGTTGTATTATACAATCACAATACACAGTCACTTCAAAAGCGCCATCAAAGCTCAGGGTTTCCCATATATTGATTATATTTGGGCGGCCTGCCAAGGTTAATTAACCGTCACCCAAGCAAAATCTTTCACCCACGTTTTGTTTATGTCGTATGCTGTGATGCACTAACCTGATGATCAAATGTGACATTTCTCTATGTACTTTACAAAAACAAAGATTTAATGTTGTCAAGTAACGAAAGTGTGTTAACAAACAACAACAACCACAATTCATTGCAACCATGATGCGACGCATGGTGCTGGTCAGACCATCGCACTGTGTCTGAATAGAGGCAAAGTTAGAAACATTGCCTACATGACATGTTAAGGAGAAAACCCATTTTAATAAGCTGTATGTTAGATTTGATTCATTAAACTAGCAATGATCAAATGTGACTATAATAGTCAATTAATGTTGAAATAGCTAGCTAGCTAATCCTCATTAGCTAATAGTTAACAGAGTAAGAGAATTAGTTTGCTTAAATGTCAACAAAAATACAGCCAAAATGTAGCCTATCCGTACACACAGACACAACTGAAAAACACCTAGTCCATAATTTGAATCATTATTTGAATAGACTGAACAAAGGAATAACCGGCATATTTTACATGCTGCCCCTTCCCATCAACAACACTGCCAACCTATGGGAAACACTGAGGCTCTACAATTACTGGCCTCTGAGTCTATAAGGGTGAAACTCTGGGGCCCCCTGGTGGTACAAGTGAAAGCTACTTGAATTCATTCTAAAAGTAGAAGAAAATAAACTATTTGGGGAGAAGGTGTGCAGCATCCTTGCCCAGGATGTAAAAAAAAAAAAACACTTTTAACAGTCATAACTAAAATTGCACATTCAAAAGCAAATTTGAAGTTTGTTTCCATCGATCTAGTGAAGCAACAAGACTATTTCAAACCTCTCAAGTAATATAATTTACATCATGAGGTCACGTACCAGAGTCCGTTGCAACTTCCTCAGTTTCTCCACAGGCTCTGGGTCATAGCCTGGGATCTTCCGCACATCATTATTCTTCAAAGCCAGCATGGTTTCCAGCATGAAGCGCACCTGAGGGCATGTCCACACATGAACTTAGATAAGCCTCCAAAGGAGATACATAAATTGCGTTGCGATATCAATTATGTATGACTGTGCTCAATACATGGTAAGCTAGATTGTATGTTCCACTAGTTAAGAACGTTTGCTAAATGACTAAAAGGTAATTCTGTGTTTGCTTTAGTGATCAATGCCATACCCTGCTTTGATCCTGAAACTTGGACCCCACTTCGTTGGCCTTGCGTTGGGCATCAGAGATGATCTCTTTAAGGGCCAGAGCGTCATCCTTCCGCAGGGCAAAGCCAACACTCCTCAGCACAAACAAAACTAGCTCAATGTCCTTCTCTGTAAAGGCTCCCATCAACAGCTTTAGGATGTCGAAGATGAGGAGGGCGTGGACCACCTGGAAGTTGTAGAGGTGAGCCACAATGGCCACCAGGTTGTCACACTCTTTTCCTTCCCCTGCGCTCTTGTATGTCTCATAAAATTTTCGCACCACCGTCTCCAGAAAATTGGCTCCAACCTGTTAATTGATAAAATGTCAGACTATTCATATGTTGTTTTTAGAAAGATCAATGCTATCAATGCTAATATATATATACTGTATATATATATGTATATGGATGAAAATGATGACATCTGAATATATATTTATAAAATCTACTTTAGGATTAGGATATATGGTCCAATAATACACACTGGCACTGGCAAAATAATTTTAAAGATCAATACAAATGTGACTTACTTTAGAAAATGTAACTGTTGATTGAGGCTAGTTTTACTGATGAGACCGCGTGTGTGGTCACTTACAAGGTGGAGAGTCAACATGACAGAGAGATAACAATGCTGATACGCCTTCAGCGTAGAAAACTAAGGTGTTAGATGTCACTTTCCAATTCATTAAAAGGGGCATTAGCGTACAAAGGAGATAGTGAGAAATCAGCCTATCCCTCTAAACCTACATCCAATGAATAATCCAAGGGCTGACGTCAGTTCCCAGGTGAGTAGTTAGTATTTATCTCTTACACAAAGGCTGGTAAAACAACAAGGCCCTTCCCTCTTGATGTTTTCACTCTTATCAGTGGAACAGACAGTGAACTGAAGGTCTCATAAGGGGAAAGACCTCGAGGATACAACACCTGCTTAAACAATGTAAGAACTCCATCTTGCAGAGATACCCTCGCTGTTAGAGCAAAGCAAAAATGATTCAGTTTTTCCGGTCCTTTACTTGGATGCATTGGGGTTTTCTCGGGCATGTGTCTTTGTCAATCATATATTTTTTGAATGCGCACTTATAAACTCAAGAGCAACGACAGGGGGAGCTGAAGGCAGGGAGTGTGAACCTACCTCCAAGCCAACGGCATGATGGAGGATGCTGACAAGCAGGACGTGCTCCATCAGTAGTCTGTCAGGCATCAGGGCCGGGGTGACACAGGCTGCTAGGAGCACCTCTGTTAGGGTATCATTCATGTCCTTCCTGCTGGAGCTCATGTACAGATCCTCTAACTGACCACAGATGGACGCCATGTTGGGCTCACTCAGCCTAATAAAGTTAGAAAACGGCTGAATTATCACACTAAAGCACAGAGAGAAAACAACAATTGCCTGAAATACAAACATATGGATTGTCTGTAGTGATCTTAAGTAAAAACTATGTCTCATGGGTATGAGTCATGGGTTCACAACGCTAGATTCAGGATGTTACTAATGCATGGCTTAGCTGCTAGGCTTAAAACGTAGTGTCGTGGCAAGACTGCTACCTGTTCACCAGGCCTTTCACATTCCTCTTCAGTTTTTCAAGTTCAGCTTTGCGTTTATCATCTCCAGTGTCACGCAAGTGAGGTGGCACATACTTGCCTGCTGTAGAGCTGACCTAAATATTGGAAGGTGTCAAGTAAATTTGAATTAGCTAAAATGTTAAGTACCATAAGCTTTAACATACAGCCAAGAACTTCAGCACACAAAGTATCAATGTAAATATGTGAAATGAACCTTTCAAATTTCTGAACTTACAGCTCCAGTCTTTGACTCTGATGTCTTTGTGTTATGATTGTCTGTTTCTCTCTCTGCTTCCCCTTCACTTTCATTGTCCGAGTCTGCTACATCACTCTCATCCAGCTTATCCTCGTCCTCCTCCATCTCCTCTTCCTCTGCTTCCTCCTCATCAATCAGTACATTATCGTCCTCATTTTCTTTGTCTATTGAATCCAGATCTTCATCACTGTCATTTTCACTGCCTTCATTTCCAGACTCATCTCTTGATTCTTCCTCCTCCCCTGACATTTCAGAGTCACTCTTATCAAGCCTTTTAAATTTCTCTTTGGCCATGTCTATGTCATCACCACTGTCATACATCCCTGCAGCTGATGACCCGGAGTCAAGTACACCGAGGATGTAATCAAGTCCATCAGCTGCAAAGGACTGTGGGAGGTTCTTCTTGTTTTTTCTCTTGTTTAAGCCGAGGTACCGCTCTAGCTTCTTTATTTCTCTGTCCTCAGCTTGGTTTGCCTCCAAAAGCGCCTTTTTCCTTGATTCTTGAAGTCTATTAATTTTCTTTCCTTTCTTGGAAATTGACTGTTTTTTTGACTTCTCTGATGTCTCTGTGGCAGCATGAGTAGACTTGGTTTGAGGTGTTTTTGACACTTCTTTCTTTGCTTCCTCCTTCACCTTCTTCCCCCGTTGTTGTGGTTTATCAGCTGTTATTCCAGAGTCTTCACCATCACCAATGGGTAAACTGAGACTCTTTTTGCCCTCATAATAACTTTTCATTTTAGCTTTTTTCATTTTGCGCTTTTCTTTACGTAACTCTTTCCGAGTCTTCTTCTTTACAAATCTTAACCCATCATCATCATTCTCTTCTTCATCACAGCCACATTTGCTTTGAACAAACTCATCCACTGACATCATGTACTTTTGCAATTTTCCATTATCCTTCTTCCTTTTGGCGCTCTTCTTCCATTTTCCTTGACCTTTCATCTTTATATACTAAACCCACGATGTTGACTAACGTGGTGTGACTGATTAACAATTAGATACAACTGGCTAACGTGAGCTACCTAACTTCAACCGGTTAGTTAAGGGGTTCATGTTAACGTCCTTTCAAAATGTATAGCCAATCCGCTTGGCTAACACAAACTAAATGTGGAACTGTAGGGGAGCCGAAACGACCGATAGAAGTAAAACCACTTAATGAAAGTTGTCGGTTATTTTAAACGGAAAAATACCTTAGGCTGCAACGTTACGCTATGTCGCACACATGCATCTCCATGAGGTCAATATTGTTGATATGACCTTCAACCACGTGACTATTTTTTTCCGGGGCACAGCTAGGACTGTCGCGTAGTGATGACGTAGTTTATTTTGGGGCGTTTTTGAGCGGTTTGGTTCGTTGTAAACTGTCTGCAAATCAGTCAGCGTAACTTAGCAGGGGGAGACACTCAAGTTGCTTTTCTTGCTATTGGTACGAGCTAGCATGTAGTGAGTTTGTAGTTTTGCATTTGCAATATGAAGAATGGAAGAAGACGATGTTACTATCAGAGAGCAGAATTTCCACAGCCAAGTTCGAGAGTACATCGTAAGTAGCCTACTTGACAGCTAAAGCTAGCTAGCTAACAACGTCCTCAGCTGCCTAGTAACGTTAGCTAGCATTAGCTGGATCTGTCAGTCTGACGCGACAGAAGTTACGAAGCTGGGGCGCAACCAAAAATAATATCATTTTTGTCTACTTAAGCTATCAGCTTCATCTCGTTTGAAGTACAAATTCAACAATTAGTTAATTCGCTGATTTTGTCTAGAACAAGCTAGGGTTGCTTCCTAAACAACGGTAGCTAACATTAACGTTAGTCAATTTTATTAGGTATGCTGTGCTGCCTTGGGCTTTTGTTTTTTCTTTATCAGTGTACCTGGGCTGCCGACCTTCCTTTGCTATATATCATGTTGTCTCTTAGCGTGTCCTGATGTGTGAGCATAATTTCACAGCAATGCATTAGCTGTATATTCTAACAAGGGACACTTTTAATTGGATCTCCTTGATGAATAATGACAGTCGTGGAATTTCAAAATATAGAAACCTATCAAATGTCTAGCTAGCAAGCAACCTCTGCATCTTTGGCTCGCACATTTTATCTGAAGTGTCTCTATACCTGGCTCTCGGTATAACATGTCAACATTCTTTGCCTTTGCTCGGCTAAACGTGATCCTAATGTTGCTGTATCATTTAACTTTCATGTCTTTGATAGCTTGAATATTGTTTGTTGTTGATATGTTGTTGTCATGTGGTTGCTTATTTCCAGCCAAGGTTACTCTAGTGTAAGGTTTACAAGTTATTAGTAAACATGACACAGTGAAGATGACACCCTCTGTCTCATTGGACGTATCAAATGAGGAAAACTGTGTTGTGATTTTTCCATCTGCGTTCCATTGTTAACATTGAATTTCTTGAAGAATGTCATAAATGTTACTATACCAATTAGCAATAATATACAGATGGCTAGACCTGAGCAGTCCCTCTCTTGGAAAACAATCAATTACTGTGTTTCACCTCCAGTGTGAGTTCAGATATCATCATGGTGTGAAATACTGTAGCAGAGCCTGTTGGGATGCATGCACATCACTTGCAGGAAAGTCAGACTTGTTATTGCGTACTGTGCTCTCTATTGTTAAGTAGGGTTCAACCTATTCATTAGAGTGTACATTTGGCTCATCCAACAAAATAGAGTAATGACTGGGCTGACCCTTATGAAGATGATTGGTAGTGAGCCTGCTCATGATGTGGCTTTATCTCTCCCCTGACCGTTGTGTCTCTATGTCTATGCCAGTTTATCAGCACCATGCACCTACTTCTGGGTTCTCCTGGTTGTGAACATGATAACGCTTGGGCCACCCTCACTCACAGCTTTGTAGCTTGTAAAGACATTGCATTCTTTCAGTTGGAGGGGTACTGCTTGTGTAATATGAGCCAAATATCCATTTGTTACTGCTCTTTGTCGAATAAGAGCATTTGCCTTCCAGATTGACTGAGGAGGCTTTTTTTTCGCTTAGTTGCAGTTTCTCTGTCTGAAATGTGTGTCTGCCTGTCGTCTGGCTGTGTCATCAACACAGCTAGGCCATGAGGTGTGTAATGTTGAGAGGGCGCAAAGTGCTGAAGTGGGAGCTTCTAACATTAGTTTTGTCCTGGTCACTGTCATAGTAGAAGGGGGGAATGTGGAAGGTGATCTTTCTGGTAGTTCATCCAACTTGTGTGGAGGCTGCTGTTACCTAATAAATTTCATGCAGCAGTTATTTTTGGATCACTTTGCATGTAGCCTTGGCCTAATTAGTCTTATCAGAGTTTGGAAAACAATGATGACTTGCTTACTTTCAGGTTCTCAAATTAAATAAATGGGTCACGCTGAACTTCGCTGAGTTCCAGGTGTGGATGCATGTAATATTGGGTTTAAATCATTTTTAGACCTCATAAGTATTCACTTTTGCGTACACATAATAACAACCCTAAACCCCACTTACAAATGACTGACTTCTTACTTACAGAAGGCTTCTTGGCAGCATACCTACTGATGCTATTATTTGTACAGTAATGCTGGGCCAGCCAACATCTACATGCACAAACTAATTGATCAGGTATTATACATCAAAACATTCAGATGAGCAAAGTTTTACAGTTTACAGACCGAATTCTTATGGTGCACGTTTGGTTGTAGAAATTGCAGGAAAAAAAACTAGCTATGTATCTATAACCTGAAAAGTCTAATCATCATAATAATTTCTTTGTTAGTCAGTTTGATATGAAATACTTGTGTTCATTAGTTGAAATATCAGCTCTTGATAGGTTTTGTTAAAAGATGAGTAATAAATCACTACTGAACAACCTGACAGATTTTCAAGACCTATCACCAACACATTGAAGTTTTGCAGCTAGTGTCTGAAAGTACTTTTTCACCTCAACTGCCAAGGGTTAGTAAGGGCTAGCATTTACCATAGAAATATATCATCCTACCCATTTTCGGTGCCATTTCTTATACAGAATCAGGTACTGTGTGAGAAGATTCATAGTTTTGCTCACTTATACAATGGATCTTTTTTGACTTGGTCTTCATTTTTTCTTTTTAGTGGTTTCACACCTGCTATGTCGAATAGATAGGTAGGTAGGTAGGTAGTTAGGTAGGTACTTTATTGATCCCCAGGGGGAAATTTCTTTGTTACAACAGCCAAACATAGATTAATTAAAGAAATAGAATAAAAAAAATTTAAAAAAACTACAATGGAAATAATAAAATAACAATGACGAATTAAAAATATAAAAAGCTATACAAAGTACAAAGTTATGCAAATGCAGTGCAAAAGTCAAACGTTTCACAAAAAAGTGAACTGTGCAAAGTGAGAATATGCAGTTGTAGTTTTGGGGGGGTGGGGGGAGTGTACATATGTCTGTGGGCCGGGTTGGGAGGGTTGTTGATGGTTAGTCCAGGGATGAATTGTGTAGTCTGATGGCGGTGGGCAAGAAGGACCTCCGATGTTGCTCCGTGGTACACCGAGGCAGGATACATGGGGATAACATAAAGTTTCTACTAACATCAGGCTAGTTAAGGATCCAGGCAGTGGAGAAAAAGTTTTCAGACGTTTAGATGCTACCGCTTTGTGTAGAGCCAATGTCACAGGCAGCCAATCAGGGGCCTGCTTGATACAGAGCCGTTGTTTTGCTTTGATGTGATTGTCTCACAATCAGAGAGAGCAAACGGTGGCCAGCAGGGACAAAGTTTGAGAACAGGCAAAGACCATATAACCGAGGCATTCAAATTTTATCATCTCAAAAGGATACCGGGAAGTGTAGCAGGTGAACCTTACTGATTTATCCGCCAATGACAGATTTTACCAGCATTTGGCGCTTGGTGGGTGTTAAATTTGGACTGTGCTTGCAGCCTTTGGAATATAACCTGGCTGACCCTATCAGATGTTTATTGATGCACACCAAACCGGTATAACTTTAGATGTGACAGGTAGATGGCAAAAAGTGGAGAACATGGACGTTAAATCTGCCAGACGTAGATTAGTGCTTTCTAATGTGCTGAATCATCTACCACTGAAAACATTTAAAATTCTTATCTTGTCGTTTCAGATTTGCTTCCTACTATTTGCAGTACTCTACACTGTGTCATACTGCATCATAACCAGATACAAGAGGAAAAGTGGTAAGTGTTTCTGTAAATTATGAATTGAACTCTTACCCTATGAAGACAGAAATAAACATTGTTTCTCAAAACCACTTAAGCACCTGAGATGTGTCTACAGTGGTCATATTTTCACAGCAAACATTGTGAAAGTCTGTCTGTCTGTTCACACTGTGTTTGCTCTCAGACAGAGCACTTCATTGTGTCCAGACAGAAAGGATAGTTTGACCAAGTAGGCTTAAGGTGTGTGTGAAATCCACACCCATCCCTACAGTGACGAACAATCTGACAATCAGCTCTGTATCAACAGTATCCACCCCAAATTGTTTTGAGGGCTTTGCAAACGTGCATACAATTTGTCACATCGGTCATGGTTACTATTGACAGAACCTGTCTCACAGGCTTTATGGTCTGATAATCACAAATGCAAGTAAAGACACTTTGATAGTTTGAGATTCAGTGAGAGGTCAAGGAAAATTATATTTTGCAAAACATTTTGTGAAACAGCATTTAAGCTGTAGTAGGCAGACACTGCTGCAAATCAACACCTGACTGAATTATAAACAAAGAAAAGAGAAAATGGAAAGGAAAACAAAGTGGCCCAGTCAGGTATCATGAACTGTATCCCCTTTTGTCTGGTGACCTAGGCTTGCCTAATCTCATTTTAAAAGTAGACCATTTTGCACCAGAAATACTCTCTGGAGTTTTGTACTTTGGAAATCTAGGTTGCTCTTGTCCTTGCACCCTGGTGGTTTGGTAGCCTAATCCCCTTACTGACAGCATAGAGCA
>OOFE01004118.1:2832-16010 GCA_900323365.1 Monocentris japonica
TCACTGCTACAGCTAAGTGTTGCTTTCCTGCCACTGAAGCACCAGCAGTGTACCGTATGAGTGCTATGAAGAATAGGTGAGTCAGGTTAAGCTAGTCACACTTCAGCCTACACCAAACGCATTTGAGGGCATACAGTGTTTGAAAGTAAAGGGGTTGTGATAACACTCAGTTCATGTGCATGACACGTGGGAAAACACATTGTTTCTCTCCTTTCCAAGTTATTTGTTAAACTGACAGCAACGTGTTGGCAAATCAATTGTAGCCCAGAAGGTGTTGCTTCAAGTTCAGACATTTGATTTCAACTTGTTGTTTACTCTATGCATTCTGCTCATCACTCTATGGAGCCAATATGTCACTTTGGTAGAACATTTCACTCGTGCAAATACACACTGTTTCCTCCCCCACAGATAGTTAGACATTTCTCTACTAAATCATCACTGCAGACAAAAATCTTTTCAAACGGCTTAACTGGGGCATAAAACATCGCGGCGTTTGAAAATCTGATCTAATGAAAGCATGAAAAACTGCTGTAGGATATTATAAGCTGTCAGCCCCCAATCATTTGCTTTCATTTAGGGAGCCATACCTCTACCACAAATACCTAAACATGACAAAATGGACCTAACCTACGCCTATCTAGATAATAGAAATATTTCGGGAAATATTAATGCTTTTTAATTGAGTTTTTATGTGCTTTTTTGTTCTGTAAAGGGCTTTGTAAACAAAAGCGAACTAAATATAATAAAATAAAGTTTATTGTCCTTCTTAATATTATAATTGTATTTTGTTCTCCAGTGGCCGTGAACCTACTAGCATAAACAGACTTGTCTTATACTCATCTCCCCAGTCCTTAGCGGGACGGCCCATCATGCATTATGTTGTTATGAAGAGATCCAACAACTGCGCCATGCCTCAACAATGCAATGAGCCGAGCTCCATTTCACTCCCTTGTGCTATTACACATTCAATTCAATTATAAGTCTCTCGCTGGCAATAGTGATGAACATGCAGGGTGTTAATTTCTCTGTGTCAGTCTCAGAAGAAAGAGACAATGGGGCTGACGGAGCGCGCCAGTTGATTGGATCGCTCGTCGCTGCAGGGCCACGCTGGTGGAGGTTAATGTTGTAAGCAAGGACGAATTGTTCTGAATGAGAAGTTCCCGAGTGCCAGCGGAGCCGTGCGCCGCTGCCACAGCCCATGAGGAAATTGCGTATTTCAAGAGTGAGCCGAGGAAGGTGCCTTTTGAAACACTTCAGAGAATGATGCAACGTAAATGCCTGAACTGAGTCGGTGGCATCAGTGCAATGATAAGTGAACCGATGTCGGTTGTTCTTTGAAAAGAACTTCCTGCAAATGTAATTTTGGTAAGCCTCCACCATTTGTAATTACAATGGGGAAAAGGCAGATCCAATCAGGCGCAATACATCCCCATTCCTCTGTTCCCCTTTATGCTACCATTGTATGCTTGCGATGCAATTCTTGCTTCACATACTTTTCGTACATTCAATCATGATAGCAGTACAGTACGCTGCTGAAGTCTTTCTCTGGGGCACTTGTGCATTTTTGGAATTACACAATGGGTTTTAAACAGGTTTCAAGGGCCTATGGGTAGCAACATGCATTTCATACAATTATTATCTCACCACAGCGTTGAAATATCTGGTCGACCATGACTCACACCTTGCCAAACAAAGGGAGGCAGCTGCACGGTTGCCTTAGGAACCTTCCAACTGGCGTGAACAACTCATATTCCACTTGAAAGGGATTGTTCAATCCTATTCCAAAGTTATCGCTCCTCTTCCACCGAAGCCGTTCGAAGTTTTTGAGAAATCTACAGCTTCAATTATGCATGAAAGCTAAAGTTGTGAGCAGCTAACAAACTTCAGACTGCCGAAATTGCTTTTCCCCAGAGTGGCGATACGAAAAGCAGTGACCTGATAATCAATGAGTCTGCTTTAAATGTTCTAACTGAGGGTAAGCTTGTGCTACGCTGAGGATAAACTGGTATATTCCCTTGCCTTGAAAAGATGTTCACACAGGCGAACAATTAGATTTTATTAGCACTTGCCTAAAACTGTTTTTCTATATTTCTTTGTATAGCTATATATATATTATTTTGACATTTAAGAGCAGCTGTGTTTTTTGCTATTGACAAACACGTAGTAATACTGAAAGAAATTACTGAACGGTGCATAAATGTGTGTATGTGTGATGGAGGTCATGTTCCATTTCAAGGAAAAAAGCTGCATTTACAGCACGGCTTTCTGGGGAAGAGCAGCATGGTAGCACTTAGCATAGAGAACTGTGGACAGTCTGTCAAACTGTTAACAAGAGTCTGCACCAGGCAAGCCACAGGGCCGACTTGACGCTTCCAGAGAAATGCAGGAAAAATACAACAGCCGCCACAAAGGTTGCTCAATTGATGCATAAAATTCAACTTTAATATACTTTTTTGTGCCTTTGGGCACCGCTCATTCACAGTCACTCTCACGACCCCCCGTAAAAGCAAAAGGCCTGCTCTGTCATGTGGAAATACAGTAAGAGTTCATGCTGTCAGGCTTACTGAAAGATACAATATTGAATTCATTTAGCCATTCGCCTTTTGATTTTGTTCACATATTTTCCTGAAGAGTTTGAGTGGGAGCTTTCACAACAAAACAACACCTTCTAAAACAATTATGACCACTTTGTGCATCTCAGTGCATCTCACAAGTTTTCTAATCCTCTCTTTCTCTGTGCCACAACACACACATTTGCCACAACACACACCCATACACTGTGAAAATCGATGATAGTGACATAGAGTGGGAGGCAGAGGCTGCCAGAACAGTGTCACCCAGAGTCACTGATGTCCCCTCTACTGTTCCCTGCACCGGGATTGATGCCAAAGTGCGACTTTTTACCGCTGATTCAGCCAGCGCTCTGCCTCAAACCACGGCACTATGCATTGTGGGTCGCCTCTAAGTGTCATTTACTGGCATGGATCAGGGTTGGTTGAGGCAGAGCACTGCCACATGCTGTCGCCGTGACATACCTATACCTGGCACAGGTCTCAAGGGAAAGAGACAGAGGGGGGAAGAGAGAGAGCGAGGTAAAGACAAAGAGGGAAACCGAGGCGACAAAGTGAGAAACAGATAGAGAAAGCAAGAAAAGCAAGAAAGAAGGAGAAAAGGGGATAGAGAGCTAGAGAGAGAATGACGGTTGATTTAAAGAGAGAAATAAAAGAGAGGGCAGAGCAGGAGCGAAACACCAGAGACCAAGTTGGAGGACCCAAAAAGTGAGGTAAAGGAAGTGAGAAGGAGATTGAGAAGCCGAAAGCAAGTCAGGTTGACTCATTCCCTGAAGCTTGTCTGAAAAATGCTCTTTCGTCTTGCTATCTGCCTCATACACTAAAACACCGCTTCACAGAAAAACGCCATTCTCCACAGGAGAAACAAATCATAGATTCATAAAGACTTCTCTCTTTTTATTTTAGGTGGAGTCCTGGACATTCTTTCTCTGAAGTGGCTTTGAAATGTGCAACTCGGTGGTGTCTGCCTCGGGAAGGAACAAATAAAGAATATAACGGATAACTATACCCTGCTGAAGCATAGACACAGTGCAACGTCCAACTTTCATGTTACGACATTAGGAGGGATAGGATCGGTTTTCTGGACCAATAGGATTATAACCAGCGTTAACCCCTCTTCGGAGGAAGAAGCACAACATGCACAGGAAACAAGGGAATGGAACAAAAGTGTGTTGACGGGTGGAGGGATGGCAGCTCTGCCAGTGGTTCGCACACCAAAACAAAACACTCTTTGTGCTCGGAAGCAGACAAAAGCCAGGCTGCCCACGGATCCACATTAACAAGCACACGTTGGGAGGGAAAAAGAAGAATGCACTTATTCTTCAATGAACCCAAACTGAATATCACTCACTCTAATTGGCCCGCCTTTCTTCTCTTCCCACCTCTAGAGGGACAGAGAAACATCTTTGAATAAGTGCAGCGATAGCTTGTAGACATGCCTGATAATTGGCTACTTTTAGGACACATACGCTCATCAATACCAACTACAGTCAAATCCACTTTCAGCTGCTTTCAGCCCATCAGGTCCACTGAGGACGAGTCTTTCAATTACAGTTTGCAGGTAAATTACAGAGGTGTGGGCACCGATCAGAGCATCCGATAGCTCCTCAACTTGTCCCCAACACACACAAAACACACACACGCAGAAGAAATAAGGCAAAAAGCAAAGTCAAAATGTGTTGTTTACACACAGGGTCCAAAGCTTTCCACCTATTGATTTACCACTCAAACAGTACTCCAGGAATAACCTTTTTCCCCACTTTCATATTGCTGTTCCAGTTTCTTACAATTACTTTGGCCCAATTTTCACAACAGTTTCAATGTGCAAAACCCTTAATGCCAAAAGAGCTAAAATGACTGAAGCAGCGCTGACGGATTCGCTCAGTTAAAATAAACAAACTTCCATCGGAGAGCAGCATGTTCAACGGGTCAAGTGTGATCCCGACTTTACAAAGGTTGTGTCATTTTCAACACAACATAAACTGTATTCAATGCACAGTAGATGGGGCTGAAAACCAACAACGGTGTGTTATCTGTCGTGGAAAGACTTTAAGACTCTAAATGCAAGCTCACTTCTCTATGCATCCTCTGTATACAAGTACAATGTCCCAACGCTTACTTGACATGTAGACTTAATCAATGTAACATGGGTTTTCAATCACGTCACATCACTTCCAATGACATCACCTATTATAGCAGCACTGCAACACACTTAATCACTATATAAAAGGCTGCTAGAAAACCTTCATGGCTGTTTCTAAGATAGCAACAGCACTTTAGTTTAGTTTTTATTTTTGGTTTCTGTTGCTGCAAACTACATGCAACAGTGCAATACAGCTGCATGCAGAACGGATTACTGTACTATTCTGTAAATTGATGCTGAATGTGTTTTGCGTACATATTTGTGTTTCAGAAACACAGGCTCCCTTTTTGTGTCTTTCTTGCGTTCCATTCATCTTTCCTTGTCCAATGTGTAATGGCATACAGGATTTTGATATCACAGGGAATGTTTACTGTACATAATGTCAGATACTTCATAACAACTGAGGTTGTAAATATTTTGCTCATGGCTATTTGGATAATAAACTTTTAATGTTCATTATCAAATCATGCCACACAATAAAAAAAACCCAAAACAGGGCATGCAGTAAGGTATTTAGATGACTAAAATGACTAAAATTCAACAAGGAACAAAATCCAATGTTATGATGCTGGGATAAACCTTATGCATGATTTACTACCTCGTTGCTATATGTGATTTTGAGCTCCAAACTTGCATTACGAGTTTTGCACTTTGAAAACTGAGGCGAGAAAATGGATTTGCTGCTTCTCGGTTCAGAAAGAAAGCCCAAGTGTTCGTTGGTTTACCACATGTATGGGCCTCATAAATATATCAGTCACTGGTTGGTGGGGGATTGCATGTGTGAGTGCATTTCGGAGAGATTAAGTGTGTGTGCATGTATATATAGAGAGAAGCGGAGGGTGTACGTGTTATATGTGTATTTTCACAGTGCATAGACAGAATGAGAGTGTGTGTCTGCATGTGGGTAGAGAGAATGTGCGAATGTGGGTTTTTTGGTTGCACGCCCTACTTTTGCACATGTATGTCTGTTTGTATGCATTTATTTGAGTTGTATGTGTGTGTGTGAGCGTGTGCTTTCCCATTGCAGAGACAGAGTGTGTGTGTGTGTGTGTGTAGAGTGAATGTGTGCATATGTACAGTATGCATGTCCCAACACCTACAGAGAGAGAGAGAGCACAGTCTTTGCTCAAGTCTGTCTGTTTGCAGGAAATTTAGTTGTACGTGTGTGTGTGTATGTGTGTGTGTGTGAGTGTGTGTGTTTGTATTGCAGGGCCCTCACACATCAGCCCCTCACACACAGCAGCACCAGATGGATTCATGGGAAACAGCCAGGGGAGAAAATTAAGCACAACAGCTGTCAGGTTGGTGAGTGAGTGAGAGAGAGAAGAAGAAGAAAAAAAAAATCCTCATGAATTCACACACACACACCTCACCCAGGTAGAGTTGGACTGACATTCTGCGAACGGCTTATTAGGAAATATTAATGCGAGTCGTGAAGTGATTATCCTGAACCTGTCAGCTGCAAACAGCATGTCAAAACGCCACCCAGGCATTTCCCCCTCCAGGTGGTCGATGTGTTGCAGCAATGAAAACTGAACATGTGCTGATGAGACTGATGGCTGATGAGGGAATAGCGGGATATGTGGGGCGCAGATGGAGGCCAAATAATCCACACACACACACACACACACACGCCTAATACGTAAACACGCAAACAAAGACAACCCCCACGCACCTGACATCCCTCTTCTCTCTTTTTGTCACTCTTTCTCTCTCTGCAAAACTGATTTCCCACGGCAGAGCGTGGATGAATGGAGGTGTGTGATCCTCTCTCCTCTGGGCCAGCAGCTGCCTACTTCGCTCCGGACTGCTTAATGATGACTACCCATCTGCAATGCAATCTCACTCTGCATCCTCAATGCACAGCCGGCCCCATCTTCCCCTACAAAGGTATCATCTACGCTGCACCCTTATTAACATCAATTAATCCGTAATGCGTTTCTGTTGCTGCAAACTGTCATTCAGACGTACCGAGATGAAACAGATCGTCTCCTTGCAACTCTGACTCACTGACAAAACATTTTCATCCCAAAAACCTCAGAAACAAGGAACTTAAAGTATGATTTATTAGTGCCCCATAGCACAAAATGACCATCATATACCTGAAGAGGTTTGAAAGGGTTGTTGATCAATACCTCAACCGTCACTTCACCAGGTGCTGAGATTTCTGGGTTTCAGAACTCACCTAACGGCCTGTCGTCTCTATTGTGACTTTCTCATTTGTGTCAATTACAGGCCACCGTGAGCCGTGAGCTGTGCCAGAGACTTGTCGATGTTGTTGATTGAATCCTCAGTAGCCCATAAAGGTCGATAAAAGTGATAGATTACTTTATGCCCCTTTAACACATGCATAATCAATACATGAGCAGAACCTGCATCGCAGCAAAAGGCTTCTGCAGTGGACTGAAGCAGCGCTGACGGATTCGCTCAGTTAAAATAAACAAACTTCCCGACTTTACAAAGGTTGTGCCATTTTCAACACAACATAAACTGTATTCAATGCACAGTAGATGGGGCTGAAAACCAACAACGGTGTGTTATCTGTCGTGGAAAATTGCCTGTAAGCACTCTTTAAATACACAAAACACTGATAGGTTGAAGCACATAAAAATATATTGTATACAGATATATTGGAGAGAGATACCTTATCACAGGTTCCTCAGCAAGTCAAAATCTCTCTATGCTCTCTCTCTGAAAATCAGTTAACTACTATCTTTATAGTTTCTTTGGAAACAAAGAAGTCTCTCATAATTGGTTCTCTCATGCTTCGTGATGATCTGAACTAGGTCAGCCTTATGACTCCTTGAAGGGCCTCTCTGGCCTGCCATGTGACATTCAGGCATACATGTCCATAGCATGTGACAACACAGTATCAATACAACCAACCACACAATGGTAAATGATAAATACTAGCAATCTATTCCAATTTACTTTCACATATCCCAAACTAGACATAGAAACATTAAGAGGAGCATTGGCCCAGGATTCCTGATCAGGCCACATGAATATATGTACTATTGCTTAACTTCCGTCACCTCAAGCAGCTAGTCACCAGGAGTCCATTTATTTTCTGTAGATCTGAGCAACCCAAAGAAACACAGTTGAACAGTTAGTCACGCAGAAAAGTCGACATTGGGACACTTCGGGCATCAACAACCAATTAGATTTCACAGAGTGACAGTTTCATGAAAAAATATTTCTCAGACTGTGATTGTAACAGATGACCTTCTCAGATCTAGCACACCTAGTACACAAGATGAACAAGATTGCTAGTAAATAGCAATATGCCTGTGTGTCAGTGGGTTCATATTTTATTTCAGTATTCAAGAAATGATTCTATACGTTAAAATTGGGACTATCCTGACCGCCTACAAAGGATCGAAGGAGGTAAGTTGCCAAGTTACCAAGGAAGTTATCAAGATGGCCGTTTGTACGCCGACCTGATCTCAGATCTTCAGAACTCCTATTCCAGAAACCGCAACGCCAAGATGTCAGCCTGTGACGTCATCAAGGTATAAATATCTTTCTACTTCTGTATTTCTTTATGAATGTATGTGGTTATTTATAGATGCATACATACCTAAACCAGCTTCAATTCATGATCATTCATGAACCACAAAACGTACTCTTACCCCCGGAGAATCCTCTTGGGTGCTCGATGTCACCTTCATCATCTTTCCTCATATATTCTCCGTGGAGCCACCACCGATGTCTCATTTTGATGAAATCATAGGTTCAAGCCACCGCTTTCTGGTTTCTATCTTTGGAAAAAAAAAAGTTGCTCAAGTTTGCAGCACTGATAGACCATAGCAATACCCGACTACATATACTCGCAATACCATTACAACAATCACTAGGAAATCTTGAAATTAATGACGAAATATGCTGTAATAAAATGATGCTCATCTAAAATGATCGATACCCAAAGAAACAGACAGCGGCTGCGTGCTGCAATAAGCTGCAGAGCCCAAATTTCCTCTGGAATTGTACGGGTGATGAACGGTTACTAAGAAGGAAATGTGAAAAGGAATATCAGGCAAGATGATGAAAGTGTGTTTAGGTGAGCTACACAGTTATTAGCTATGTGTGATAGTTTTATATTCAGGGTTGTACGGTGGCTGGGGGGACTGATTAGCAGCAACATCTTGGCGCCGAGCTTCTTCTTAGGCGTACTCATTTCACAAAGCTATCTCTATTCATTTATGCATGGACCGACTGTGGAGGAGGAGCGGTGTGCAAAACAGAATATTTTTCTTCAGAGCGTCTCCCTGTTTCTCTTTCAATATTTGCCCCCCTCGGTATTGCTATCTCTTCCGTCTTCTAAATCTTTGCTCCTTTCGCTGTTCTGGTTCAATATTGTGAGAAACAGCATTTCAACGCTGTCCTGCGTTTTATCAAGCCTTTGTGGAAGATTGTGCACCAGAGAAATGTATGAGACAAACGTCAGGAACAGTCTTGTCACAAATAATAACTGAATGACAGAGAGAGAGTGTGTATCTTATGCAAGACCTTATGTATCCTTAGAATAGATTTTTGTGTTGGTGTGACATGATCAACGGTCTAAGTGCCTTGTGCAACCTAGGTCACAAGTTCATATATGAATGCTGCATTATCTTGTGAGATGCTCCCATATGAATGTATGGATTGTGTGACACTATACTGAAAGGCCTGTCTCATGAGAGACACCGCAGAGTCCTTCACCCAAGTACTTTCACACAGTACACATTGTTCAGACTAAGGAGAATAGCCATGTAGATGTTTAGAAACGACCCCCCTTGTCCTCCCTTTTCTTTATAATCTCTGTTGAGATATCTCTCCTGCAGCACAACTTACAAGTCATCATAACTGTCTTTTTATATCTGCACTATGCATCAAGACTGAACACACAATGACTGAACATTGAAACATTCTTGATAACATTCACCTCTTTGAGGCTTTCCTTTTTTGGTTTAAAGAAAAACTACCACTCTAAAACACTTTGACATTGTATGAAAACAGCTATTGGCGACGTGCCTTGCATTTCTGGGTGTATTTTTTTTGTTTGGTGATGTATATTTCTTATTCCTGTGGATAAGTGGCCAAACGTAGAAGCGGCCGAGTTAAGGCTGAGCTAAGATGGAGTTTGACAGCAGAGAATTTTTCCACAATCTAAAACATTGACAACGGTGAATGTCAGGTTTTGGTGTTCGTCAACCAGAATCAAAGAGAAAGGTTTTCTTTCTAGACTCACCATTTTGAACCGACGTTCAACAATCATACAGACATTTCTCCACCAACGGCCTCAATAGTCAACACAGCTGCAAGACGTGTTTTGAGTCAGGAGCACGATGCTCACTTTTTCACTAATGGAAAAACTTGCTCTCTTCCCGTTACTATCGCTATAGCTATTGTTATTGTTATTGCTCTCTCTACCTCCTGTGTGTGTTGGTAACTACATAGCTGATTCTTGACAATCAATCCTATAATTTGTACTTATTCAAGATATACACCAACGATATTTACGTGCCTGATGTCGTGTGTATTGTGTGTGTGCGTTTAGTCTGTGATCATAATGGTTGGTTAAGATGTCTGAATGCATAGGATTGTGGCTTATGGACTTTCTGTTCTCATACAAGCTGTAGGTGGTCTTTATGCCAATACTGTTCCAATGCAACATGTGCTGTGTATAAAACAACGGACTAGCAATGAACTACGGGAAGATGTATCACAAGCAACTGTGTTAACAGTCACTATGGCTTTGTATTGATAACATACAAGCTAGCTTCTACCGCTGCATCCAAATGGGGCTACAAACAGCACGTGGGCCATTAAAAAGTGAGCTGTAATACCACCCCTCTCTGGCACACACGCATCTTTTGATTTATTGTTGGGGTGAACTCCACACTGTACGGCATAGGAGCGGTGCTGATGTATCCCTGGAGACGCATTGCAATAAAATGAACTGCCATTGTTTTCCTGGAGAACTGTACAAATTGCCTCATCAAAGCCACAACATGGGTCCTCCACCTCTAGTCATTAATCAGTGGGAGAGGCGCAGGCTAAGCCACCAGGCCTGCTTTCCACCACAAAACGCGTTTGCATTTTCTTAAGCTGAGAAGTGCATCAGTTGCTGACAAGCGCTGCTGTTTGAGTGTTTTCCTCGAGGAGACAGAAAATGAAGACCAAATACTGCTGTCAAGGGGGAAGACATCTTCATTTACTAAGAGCAGACTTAATGTCTTGATTTCATTCAACTTATAGAGATCCAATAGTTTTTTTCAGGTTGTGAGCAGCAGCTAGTGAGGTCGCTAGTGCGAGCTAATCCCTGACCAATGAGTCAAAGACGGAGGCACGGAGGTAAGTGGCTGGATTTGGATACAGTGGTGTACTAAATGACATTCCAAAATGGAAATCTTGCCACCAGCCGTCACCCTGACTATGGAACGGTTCCATAAATGAATTACACCACTTTGGGACTAAATTAGAGGTGCCGCAGGCTGAATTCTAATGTCCACGTTAACCTTTGTAACAAAGTTCCACTGACATTCACTTTTCAAAGGGGGCAAGGGGAAGGGCGTGCTGTAATTTCCACTTATATCCAACTGTTCTTTTAATAATTTCTTCGCTGTGTTCACAATTTCTCCTTTCTAATTGGGATGGGAGTTCCGAGGATGAGACGCTTGAATTTCATTACATTTCCAGCGACGGACTTAATTCCACTCGCTCCTGCAAGGTTTGCTCTCATTTCACCAAAGGCCTGTGTGAGATGCAAAGACGAACACGCCTCCTGACCTGTACAGGCGCCTGGGTGGGGCTGAGGGGTGGTGCAATTTCTTGTAATAAGCTCCAATTGGACCAAGGCCAGCCGTTAGATGGATGCAACAATAGACAATAGACAGCGAGCTACGGGAATCTTTCCGTGCATACTGTATAAATTTGCTGAGATGAAACCGACCCCATCATTTCCGGTACTGTATTTCCACTGCAACAGATACGGATTGTACAAAGTGGGAGGTATGCGAAAAGCTCATGACACAACAGGATTTGAGCTGCACTGCTCTTAGACAAGAGAGGAAAAACAAGCAAGCTGTCCTGGCCTGTGTGGGGCGGTTAACCTCAAAACACATCGCTCCAACACGCAGCAACAAAACTCATGGCTGAGCTCTCAGAAACTAATGGAATCCTCACACACTACAGTATTTGTCATTGTGGCAGACTGGTGGGTGTGGTTGGGCCGTTGGCTGGGTGCAGGGGGGCGGAGTCGGGCTGTGGGGACGGGCAGCGGGGAAGTTGCCTAATATGTGTGTTCTCTGTGTGTGTTGCGGTGAGTAGGAACACTCGAGCAGAGCATGTCCTTGGGGAGAGGGAGACTGAAACTTGCAGTGAGCTGATGAGGGCGAGGTATGTATATGTATTGGTGCTGTTGCAATAAAGCCAATGTTGCTGCCTTGCCCAAAACTCCGTCTCTGCCTCTGTCTTGACCCGGTGGTAGCAAGTTGGCTACAGTCATATAGGCTTACACTGACTAAAATACCATTACTTTTGATAATGTCTGACAATAAAGGAATCTGCTGCAGTCCAACCAGGGAATTGCTCTGAGAAAAATCTATTTTCTCTTTTGGACACCAGAGACCAGATTTGATGCCGAGGCCTTTCCGCGCACATGTGCAGTGCCTCCGCCGGCGGGAATCGTTTCAAGAATTTTTTAGGGCTGCCGTTGTGTACTGCAGTGTCTGAGGAAGGATTTTCATGACAACTGTCAGCTCGATTCTGGCAACAGATGCACATGCGTACAAGCAGCGTACGAGAAGAGGAGAAGAGGGAAGATGTGTTAATGATGGAGAAAGACTTCACCAAAACGCAAACGAGCAGGGGCTGATGTATGTTGTGGCAATGTCCCTTTTCATTGTGTTCTGACATTGACACATAAAAGGAGTGGCAGTCAAGACTGCAAGGATTAAAAACACTACGGTTGATCCCCAAATATCGCAGATACCCAGTGCTTTTCACTGAAACGAAAGAGGGCAGAGTTGAGTTTGACTATCCTGCTTTCACGCTGGCTCAGGCTCCATCCCCAGTCCCCATTTTGCCTCTGAACACAAAAGCTTCCTCCTGTGAACCCCAGGATCTAAATCCTGTCCGCCGGCCTGCAAACCCACACACAATCCCTTTCACACTGGCAGCTATTTACATGAAAGAGCTGTTTCCCACCGACTCACTAAATATAAACCATGACACAGTGTGAGACCTGAGGACTGATGTTCAAGCTTGATTGCTGTCTGTTGCTCATAATTACTAACTTGTTGCCCACAAAGCGCGGCTGGCCTTCCAATGGGGCTCTGATGGGCTCACCTCAGTCAGGGAGAGTGCTGGGAAATCAGCCAGGGGAAGTGAAGATAATGGCGTTTGCATGCCAGCGTCTCACACCCCAATAAACACAGATGCATGGAAATGAAGAAGGCATTGCTCTGGCGTGATTATAACAG
>OOFE01004118.1:16898-36455 GCA_900323365.1 Monocentris japonica
GCTGTGGTTGAACTGCATACTTCGAAAGCCATATTGATTGGAATGAAAAATAACATGCGCAAATAGTCAATGAAATTCAATGTTGTTCCTGTGAGAAGTTATTAATCCCCTGAGAGATGAATTTGCCTTTCTTGCTTGCCAAAAGAAGAAAATAAGGCCAAGATGTCATCAACGGAGAAATCATTGAGCGGCTCCATTATTAACCAACTTTGCGGAGACAGGCGTTACAGATCATAACGGTTCAATCTACAGTGAAATAAAGCCAATTTGGATGTAGAATTCAAACAAACAAACCAAAAAATGACAACTCGCAACCCACAGTCAGCTTCCCAATCACTTTCACTGAGGACCCCTGCAAAGTGTCTCTTGACAATATCACAAAGTGGTGGGAGAGATTTATTCATGCTATGATGACTGGAATATGAAATGTGAACTGTGTTTTAGGATGGATGTTCCTTATAGCAACGATCAAGTCATGTCCCCGCTGGTTGCAGATGGGGGGCGGGTGTCTGCTGCCATTAATCTCATGCTACTTTTCAGCAGCATATTTTATGATGACACAGGCCTATCACTTGGTGGAACACGAAGCACGTCTGGCTGCAGGGGTCTAACGTCTGGCGTCAGCCTCTGCTCTCCAGACACCTTCCGCCCACCTGTATCACCGTACGATCCAATCCATCCGTTTTCATTTTTCTCTATTATCTCTCAGCCTAGTAATTCACTTGTCATTTGTTCCTCGGCAGAGATCTCTGCCGAGGCTCGTGCCAGGCGACTGCTCAACGCTCCACGTATCTTTTTCACCGACAGGAAGCCAGGGGACAGATCAGGATAAGCGCAATTAGGAGAACAGTGAAGGGAGAACATTCTCTGCGTAATGCCACAGTGCACGTGGGTTGTGGACCTGAGCTAACCCTGACTTGTACCCGTGCACCTGGTGTGGCCCCCTGGGCACCTGTAGTTCACTCAATTAGAGGATCTTCCTATTGCACCTGTGCTTCCTAACCACCAATCTGGGATAGCCAACGTCAGATAGTGCGGCGAAGACAATCCCTCTGTCATTGCATGTCTCCCTTTCATCTCCCCATCCCTCTCCATCTCTGTGGTAATTTTTGGACACTTAGTAAAGTTCAATAGATACTTTGAATTATTCCTTGCAGTGCCTGGAATAAAACACACACGATTTCGGCTTGCCGCTGTGAAGAGAGGTGACTGGGTTGAAGCCAAGCTGTTAAGGAAGATAAAGAGAAAATATGCAACAGCCATCTTAGAAAAATGTGAAATTGTGCATATTTCCGTCCTTTCCTGCACTACAAATTGTCCATCGCTTACTACTGGGGCTGAGAGAAAAGCTGGCCTGTGATCCACACACTACAGTAGCACGACATTATCTTGAGTAGGTGGCCTTGAAGAACTGACTCCAACTGACTCTTTATCGTGAAGCACAAGCCCCGTGAAAGTGAAGAGAAACACAGAGTAGAGACACATAAATTCACTGCGGACCAAGCAGCACAAAGCCGCAGGGGATTTATAGACAATTCACAACGGTGCTCTAGGGTGTTTAGGTCCTTTTGTGTTCCCCCGTGAAAAAAAAAAAAAAGAAACACACCCACAGTTTGTTTTGTGCTCAGATTGTGGCTTTTCAATTGCAGTCTTTTGTTGGGGTCTTGATATCAGGAGAATGGCTGGATTTGCCGGGGCTGTGGAGCTGCAGATAGCTACACTAATATTGTGTTGCTTGTTGCTTCTGTTGCTCATAAAAATAAGATTCAACTTTAAATGCATAGTAGTCAAAAAGTTACTCACTGAAAAAGTTTTTTTTGGGTGTCTGAGTTAGCAGCTGGTCTCCAATACAAAGTGCCACACGCTCACTGAACAGTTGACTTACATAACTAGCCACTGTGTTGTTATGGTACTTGGGTAATGTTATGGTACGCCCAAATAGTATCCTTTATCTTATGCTTACTTTAATTAAAGAGGCATTGAGTAATTTATGACTTTTATCGACCTCTATTGGCGACCACATGAACAGGTCTCGGCACAGCTTACGGTGGCCTGCAGGAGACATAAATAATAAAGTCACATTTCCACGTCAGAACGCGTAAACTACCCAAATAGAGCAGAGAACCAATAGAAAGTCAGAAATCTCAGCACCTGGTGAAGTAATCATTGATTCACCGGTAATGATCAACAACTCTATTAACCCCCCACAGATATATTTAATTTTGTGCTGTGGGACAGTAAAAATCATACTTAATGCACCTTTAAATAACCACAGCTAATCATTTGTGCATTAATAGCTACAAAGGAAACTAATGTCATTATATTATATTACGGACGTTTTCATACAAAGAAATACAGAAATACAAACTATTGTTTGCCTCCTGCATGTTGTGTGACATACTAACAACGAGCTTCCATGCATATTATGTAGTAATAGGAATTTCCCCCCAGGTAAATTTCAGATGATGGCTAAAATCAGCAGAGATCTTTTCTTTTTTGTGTGCTTATTATTTCTTCAGTGCAGTGCACTATTAACTATTCATTTTAAAGTGTTTATGTCCACAGCACATTGCCAAATTTCTTATCATGCTTTATTTACAAGGCTATCTTAAAATAAATTAAATATTTTGACAAAGCCCAACTTGTTTGTTCAACTTGGCTCTACACATTCAGTTGCAAATGAAAAAATAATGTGTATTCACATTTGATTTCACCATGGTAAAACCCAAGGAACACAGAAAGAGAAAGAACTCCATCCATATGAAAAATGCAATTACATGTGGAATTTCAGTATCTGAATCATCAAATGAATGGAAGCACATGAACCTCGCCTAAAAAAATACATCTTCTCTGCTCAGTTACTTTCGTCATGTTCAGTAATCAATTTACCGTGTCCACAGAAATCATGTCATACAGGAATTAAGAAAACATGATGCGCACATGATAACAGCCAATGATCTGAGATACAATTTGCTGACGATTCCTGTACATGACAGAGGGAAACCTTCCCCAAATAGTATGGCACCAAAAACTGCTGCAGCCCAACACGGCTCACCAGCGGCCCGAGGCTTCCAGGAAGCTGGTCCCTGTTAGGAAACATGGTCAGCTCCATTATTACGGAGTCCTGGCTGTTCTCATCAGCATTCACTGTGGGGAGCACCTGCTGCTGAGGTGGATGCTTCACGAGTTATTGGATTGCTAATCTCTTCCAGGGAGGCCTCTGCAGCCAGGCGGACAGATGAGGGTGGAAAAGGCAATAAGCCATCTACAGAGACCAGCTGATGATAAACTTGAGCAACCAGTGAGAATACAACAGAGGAGGAGGAGGGAGGAGAAACGTATGTTCACACACATGGGGTGAGATGGAGAAGGCTGGCTGGCTGGCTGGCTGGTTTGCTAGGATGCACTTGCCTCCTGATTTTCTTGTCTGATTTTCAGAGTTATTGCTTTTATTTGAAGACCGCCCCGGCTTTCTCCCGCAATAGATCATTGCACTCGATAAAGTGGTGGGGAGTTGTTGGGATGAGGAGTGAACCTGGACCTGCCGTCTCCTACAGCCTAAGCCGATCTCCAGCACCATTGATTGCTCTCTTAATGGTGATGAATGCACAGGAAATGGCAGGCCTACTGCCACTGATGGAAGGCGGCAATAACTCAACATCATGGTCCCATTCGACTGTGACCAGGCACATGCAGAAGAGCCTGTCTTGCACACAGCCATCATCACAACAGTAAAATAAATATGAGACGAAGAATAAGGTTTGCAATTTTGTCTGCTCGCACTCTGACTAGAAAGTATCAAACTTAGATATTCAGTTACCATGGTGGGTTAACAGCCAAGCATTTCATCATCAGCACAGAGCAAAGTGACTGGTAAACTGGTTTGTTACCATGAAACACATTCCGTGTGACAAATGTGAGACTACTGCCTATTTCAGTCACACGATTCATGAATGATCATAATTACAGTGCATTAGTACGAACAGGCTGCGATGGTGAGTCAACGCTACGCTACGAGCCATTAGTTGAAGCAGGTGCAGACTTGTACAGCAGCACCACCATCCTCTGGTTCATGATGCCTAGACTTTTTTTTTCTGTTTTCTGTTTCACCACCACACAATTTCACCACATAACCACATAATGAGAGCAATTAGAAAATAGAATGATTTGGTGCTGTGGACATCAGTTTAGAAATTAACTGAAAATATTCCCCTTCCAGTCCAATTGGTGTCTTTTGCTCTGCATTCTTGCAGCATCTTGGTTTTCTGGCTTTCACATGCAATCATAAGATCACTCATTAGAGTTTTTGGAAGACGCTCTATTGCACAGTGAGATTAGATCGGTATTATCGGAAGATAAATGACTGTTATCAGATATTTAATTCATATTTATAATGGGAGCCAAAGGTGATACAATTATATCAGTAGCGTAAAGGATTACACCAACTTTTGGGGAAATTGGCTTGTTGGTTAACTTGGATATCTCTGTCCTGGTAACAGGTTAACATAGAGTATGTTAACTAGTAGTATCTAACATAAGAAGACAGACCTTTTAGTAATCCAGAGTTGGTGTTGTTTTTGCTCTGCCAATCCTCTCGTCACATAAAGCAGTCCTTTAACAATACTGTATGCTTAAGGGGCCAATACTGTTTCAAATTTCTGCTTGGAACACAGTGGCTGACCGCTACATTAGAGCAGCACGCCAAAAGCACTCCATACCAACATAAATCAAAGTATAAGCATTCAATGCTTTATGTCTGTCGTATACAGCTGCAGTATATACTAAATATTTATTGGTGCTCTTGTGTACGTAAAAGCCATCGAGCCTGGAGCTGATTAAATATGGAAAATCACCCAGAAAATGTAATCAACTGCATCATGAAAGATGCATGGAGGCTACATATTAGAGATGACACAGCGTGACCAGAACACACATTAGCATGGCCTTATTATATATATATATATATATATTTTATTTTTTTATTTTTTGGTATTCCTTAAGTAATCTAACCAGCTGAAAGGATCTTTGGAGCCGGAGCTCGAGATTGAGACAATTTATCATTTTCAGGTCATAGCGTTCATGTTACAAACCATGTATGCAATCAAACCTCAGCGACCAATGAGGTGCAACATACAGTAATCACACCAATACACTAAATATTTGCAGGCTCTTGTGGACAGGTAAGTGTGTTTCCTGCAGCATGGAAATAACAAAAGGGCCCTGAATAAACACTGATTACAAACAAACCAACTCTATCCCTGTGACTTCTTCGGTGCTCACAGGGGGAAAATTTCTTTCCACTGTGCCACTGCAAAAGCATCATAGAGTAACAACAAATAAATACTTTTTTTGAAAAATGGAACAAGAGGAAAAATATGTGTTGCATGTAAGTGTTTCTTGTTCCCCTCAGGTGGATTGAATAAGCCAGTGTTTTTCTACCTTTTAAGTCTTCGTCACTGCAATTCCCAGGAAAAAGACTGAGAGAGAATGAGAACTCAGAGTAAATACAGTACACTATGTTAAGCTTGAGAGTAATGTTTTACTTTGGTGGAACATTGACATTTTTAGTGCTCATAGGAGTCCATGAATGCTCTCTAGAGACCCGCAGACAGCACCATATTTTTACTCCTAACTTGAAGCCTAGTCTTAAAATTTACTTTCAGCACATCTGTAAATAAAGCAAGAAAGATAAGGTAATACATATTTTCTTTATACTGTGTCCCCCCTTTTCAAGAAGTAATTTCTTCCGGTTTGCAATCATCAATATTGAGAGCTGAGGAAAAAATGCTGGATGTGAGTGGTGACAGCAGATCCCCGAGGCAGCTAATGTTGGTTATTAACTGCTCCTGAACTTCTATGAAATGTTCCACCAAAGTGAAGTGCTGCTTTAAGTTTCAAATGGCAAAAAAGCGTTATATTTTCCAATCTGAACAACAAACTACAAACGTTCCAACTTTCTCGAGGCTGCCTCCTAAATGCCAGAATACAACCTCGACCAGGAAAAAAAAAGCTGCACGGTACTCAGCACATCATCTCCACGCAATCAGTGCACGTAACCCACTGCAGCCGCGCACTACACGAAGAAGAATGAACACAGGAGACACGGCATCTGCACCGTCACCTCTCAAATGTTTCGTTTTGTAGGACACGTCTGTTCAGTCAAGAGGGTCAATGCAGAAGGTTTATTATCTAGGGCTGCCACGGCCTAATGTAAATGCATTTTTCTTCTTTTTTTTTCCCTTTTGAGAAAGTTAAAGCTGAGAGCAGAGGCAGTTAACAAGACCAACTGGGATAAAATAGGGATCAGATTCTGGTAAGACAGCACTTTGAGAAGCAAATGTCAAATGTACATCGAGGCAAGCGGATCAAACGCACCTGAGATAATTGGTGTTGCATCTTAGATTAATTATATGCTGTATGGTGCATGTGTGCACATAGTGGTGCATATTCTATAATTAGGCCGAGGAGTCAAACACACATGAGTACTCAAATGGGTTACTCTGGTCCACTGAGGAATGTGGCTTGTTCAGAGCAGATGCTGAATGAAATCAACTGTGTGCATACAGAAGGATATTAATATTACCTACAGAATCACGCCAAAAGCAGTACAAAATATTATACAAAAATGCTATTTTTTCCACCGGGGCAACGGAGGAGCGAGCTGCACTCTCTGTATTTAATTAATTTTGCTAAATAACCAAAAGCAGCAGGAATTTGCCTCCTCATCCTATTTTTTCCCCTGACCCCTTGCCACATACAAATATCAGTATGGAACCATACTGGGCTTTAAAGAGGATTAGAGGGGGGTGGGGGATCAGACAATAAGCTCTCAAAACGGTTTTAATTAGAGACTAGCACCCGCCTTCAAAATGGAGAGGCACAGTGGAAGCATGATGCTGCTATCCAACAAACCCAATTTTTTTTATTTTTAAATGAATGTGTTTTGAATGGGTTTCACAGGTCCTTGGGTTGCCAAACGTGCTCAGCACATAATGGACTGCATAAACCTTCAATCCAAAACCTCAAAATGAAGAGTATCCAGAGAGAAGTGGAAGCATGGCCTAACACTTTCCACATACACACAAACAAAACCTTCCTCTTAATTTACTCGTCCTTGTTCTACAAATTCAGTTCTCTTGGAGGCTGAGGGTGGCCAAACTCCCTATAGCGTTAAACAGAGGGAGACAGCAGATAGGGCTCTCACCCCACTACCCCCATGCTATTTGACCACTCCGGTGAAAATCCAATCATCGGCTTGACCGAGGGGAACTGGGAGACATCAGCGACCACACCGGCCAGTTTGGCAAACTGGCAAAGCCCCATCATCAGAGCTCAATTAAAAAAACCTGGGCGAGGAGACTCGGCTCTGCACTCATCCGACGCCAACTGAGGTGGCCGAGGGGCTCAGCAGGCTTCACATGTAGCCTCGCGTGGAAACGAGAACACGACGGCAGCCAACATGTGACCACAGCTGGTGGAGGTAGAGAATGAGATAACATGACGCGGGGGAGTGGTGTTCCTGTGAAACTACCGGGAAGCTAGCAGGGCCCTGCTCTGCTTCCCCCTCTCACATTGTTTAACTAGCTGTGCGGTCAGACGATGTTAAAAAGGAACCGCCACGACCCATAGAGCGTTGCACAAAAGGGGGGAAAATGCAATTCAGCACTTAACCTAGACCCCCACCCCCCAAACTCAGCCACATTTAATTGAAGAAATTAATGGACTGTGTTCATGTGGCTGTGTTTTAGCAGACCTGACGGGGAAGTGTTCCCATGGCAGTAAGTCACCTCATCAACCTCAAATGCACCAGTGGCGGGGGCATGACGACCGTTTTGAGTCAGTCTCTTCACATCACACTGTTTCATTGTCTTCAGGAAAATGAGAGCAGACATCTGCCAGCTGAGCAGTGCGGATAATAACAGCTCATCTCTTTGGCATTGCATCTCATTTGTCACTTTTGCAAACAAAAGCAGCAAAATCGATGCCAACACATGTTGCTTAGTTTCTGCTTGGCTATGCTATGCCATTAAGCATACTGTGGCGTGCATGTACTGTGTGTCTGTGTCAAATACAGCTGAATAGATACAACTGTCGAAACAGCTTGTTGTTGTAGCCTGCTTGTTCATTTATTCATGTGGCACATTGTTACATGGACTGAAGGGACTTAAGGTAACAATCTGTATAGTTGCAGTATGTTGTGGTTGGCTTTAGACGTCTCTCTAATCTGTGCCTTAGGAGTCATGAGCAGAACTGGGGACGTATGTGGTGCAGCGTTGGCCAAGAGGATTATCAAATGATCCAACAAACTTTGGATGGCAGTGGCAGAGAAGATCACAACACCGCAATGAGCTAAGCAGGACAGATGAAATGCACAGCCGCTTGTGTTGCTTTCCAAGCCTTTCTCCAGAGAGAGAGACAGAGAGCAAGAGAGACAGTGTGTGTGTGTGCAGAGGATGCAGAGGAACGGCACAGGTCAAAGCACATCAATGTGATACCGCTGAATACCCTCAGAGAATGAAGACAATCACAGACAGAAATCCCTTGAAATCCTGCAGCCACAGAAGTAGAAAAGTGAAGGTGTTGTCAAAAAGAAGGCAGCCTCCTCATGTCTATAAAATAGTCTAATAAGACATATAATAATAAATATAAAATATATTGGAAATGATATATTATGTTGGTATACTGAAACCACTGATACTGCAAGAAAAGGAGTGACTGAGCTGCTCTCCTCTATTGGTTTACTTCCTCACGGTGTGATGAAATCCAACTATTCCCCATCAATTATTCAGCAAAAGGTCAAGGGAATAATAATAATGTAATACTTTATTGATCCCCGAAGGAAAAGAGTGCAGGGTCAGTTACTGAACAACGCCCCCTGCAGGGATTCAGTGTCTTGCTCAAGGACAGTGACCACCAGGATTTAATGCAGGTGGGCGTATGGGCATATAAATATAGCTCGCCAACTAGTTGGTGAACATTGGGGCGTGTCTATGATTGCGGCAGCGCCCCTTAATCAGAATACAACATGTCTTGTTGTTACTGCTGCTGTCGGTGGAGAAATTGATGTCTCTTTCTCTTCTACGATGGATTTCTCCCTGTATGATTGTTGAATGTCGATGCGAAATGGTGAGTCTAGAAAGAAGCTCTTGCTCTTCGATTCTGAGCAGCATGTAGCTGAAAAACGTCTGCTATCAAACTCTACCAAAATGCACCACCAAACAACAAAATGGACCCAATAATGTAAGTTACATCACCAATAGCTGTTATTTACAGTGTTTTAGGGCAGATTTTTCCCTCTAAGTTCTGACCACTGTGGAACATGGACATAGTCACTGAATCTATATGATATTGCCGATACAGGACATAGAATTTGTGAAATAATGAGTTACTAACTCATACAGCCACACACAATAAGAGGTCAACAGCGCAGGTCTATCTAACAAATAGAATTAAACTAACGGTGGTGAAAGGGGAAAAAAAAAAAACATCCCAAAGGTCTTCATAAACCAGCAGTTTCTAAAGAAGACTCTGGTCGAAAGGCAGCACTGACATTTGACAAGCCAAGCTGTACACTTGGAAGAAATATGTTCCCCGAGGGTCCCAAAATGCCATAGCCTGTGATAACAAACAGCAACTCACGAAATGACAGATTTTTTCTTTAAATTGTGTTGACAAAAATAACAGTGGCAAGCGCTGAAGCGCATGTAAGTTGCGAGCAAGTTTAACAAGCTGGTCTGTAATACACTTTTCTATTGCGATCTTTACAAAAGCCATTCATCAATGTCACACACAATAACTCCCAATAACTCCCACTGACAGACATGATCCCCTCACAGATGAAGCCCCCCACACCAGAGGAAGATTAAGCGAATTAAAACCAGGCCTATTAGACGCTCATCAGGGGCTTGCTTCCTTTCATGGGATGTCAGTAGGATATAGATTACAATATGGCTGATGTAAACAGCCTATTTATAGATATGAGGGCTGTGATAAGGCTCAGATCATCGTGTTTAATACTGAAATGATTTTAAAAAGAATGCTTCCTTATGGTAGAAAACATTGATTTTTTGACAACTACATTAGTCAGCAAGAAGGAAATTTTGAGAGGCTCTCCCTAATGCGGCAGCAGTAACTTATTGATCTACAATCATTGCCAGAATTATTTTGAGAATACACAAACAGCTGTCGTATGGTGTAGTATTATGAACTTGTGGGCTGTGAAGAACGTGTTAGACAATTTGCTGATCTAAAATCGTTACCGGTGGAGCTTTCTTAGAGCTTCGGCGGTAGAAAATTAGTTCCATCCTGACTATTTTGAGTTGCGTGTTTACCGAGCAGTCATGCACCAGCAGGCACAGAATAGGCCAGAATAAAAACTGAGATTGTGACAGGAAGTAATGCATTTTCAGATAAATTAACATCTATTTCATGCTTTTTAGACGCACAAAATCAGTTCCTCTGTCACCTTTAGTGCACCACGGCGCTCCTCCAAAACCATGTTCATCATTGTCATCTGAAATCATCCATGTGTGCCAGGCACCCATTTTGATATGTCATCGCTTAATTGAGATTAAACCGCCTGCATTTCTTGTCAAAGGAGATGAGTAGAGGACTGTGGGACATTTCTGAAATTAAACAGAACAATTTTTTCCCCACTTATACAATATCAGTTTCTGCAGTTTCTGGTCGGGTTCCAGCACGCAGGCTTAAATGAGAGAATTTGGCAGGGCTGCTGGTATTAACGACCCTGGCAGCCCTGTAAGGTTGAAAGAGACACTGCTCACAAAAGACATGGGCTTGGCTTCTCCGACATCACTCTCTGACAAGAAACTGTGAAAAAGTATTGACGCGACGACTTCAAGGAGCAATGTAATTCTAAAAAGAGGATCAGTCCTGCAGGAGGGAGATGTATTCGAGATCTGTGGCATTCATGTTCCAAAGGCACTGTCAAAATAAATCTCTAGAAATGGATTTCCGGAGGCTTAGACATACAGTTCACAGCAGGCAGAGACACTGGCAATGAATTGCTGTTGTGACCCCTTGACTACAAGGTAAAATCCCATTGAGCAGCTTTCCACAGAAGGCTATATCCCTCCCTTGGCATTTTTTACTGTCCTTTTCACCTCCTTGGTATAGCGTCAGACAGAGTGATACAACACAATATGATGATACCCATTGCTTTGTGGAATGGAGTGATGGATTTTACTAAATGTAAAGTGACATGGATTAACAGCCAGATAAGTCTACTTGATATTAGGCTATGAAGTGCACAGCATTATGAAATGCACAATGCACTCATCTACTTGTCTGGATTTATTCTGTCCCTCTGTCTCTCTCTGTCTCGCGCGCGCGCGCACACATCAAATGCCAATATACCAGACAAGCCTTGTTCTGATTAAAACGATGCCATGCACTTAAAAAGCGAGATTAAGTCTCTCAATGATCCCGGGCTAACCTAGAGAGCAGTGCCTAATCCGGATAACATTCACACTATAGGTAGCACCTCTTCAGCCCCCACATACTGAACACCAGCCATTATAGCTGCATGCAACAGCACAAACTATTTATTCAAAGTAATCCTCAAAAAGGCGAGTTGGAAATTCCACCGTTAGCACAGATTTGGAACCGGGCTGTGTACTTCTGAAGCACACTGCCGTGGCTCGTCGCACAGTAGAGGGCAAAATTAACTCCCGGAGCCAGGGTCAAATGACGCATTCATAAACAAAACGGCGAGCACAACAGCAAATTATGTACTTATCTAACCGTTAAGTGAATTTCACTCCCAGACAATACAGCGTCCGTCCGGTAGCAGCAGAGCGGCTGCAGCGACCAATTAGTGCCTGGATACCGTGCGACGCGCTCAGAAACACCGGAGAAACGCAGCATTTTTTTCAACCAGCGGTTTCGACCTACCCGTATTGCTCTCCGTGTCCGGCACAACTTGGCCTGGACGCTGGCGTGTCCGTCCTTAGACTGTGCTGCTCTCTTCAGTCCTCAGCATCTCCTGGCACGAGCGTGGGGGAGAGGCTGCAGCCGGCTGACGAGCTGTCCAATCAGCGCCGCCTGATGAGAGGCGTCGCAGCCAATCGGCCCGGAAGCGAGGAGGACGCTGGTTTGTTTGACGAGGATTGACATTCAAGCAATAGCGGCCACTCGTCGAGGCTGACTGATCCGGTGGCCTCTGGGCAAAAATAAACTCATAGTCCCAGTTAACTATAGGAAAGGTGTCAAAGACTTATATATTGACTGATTATGTCAAGCACTTCATCTTTTGCCGAAAAAATATGATGATACCTGGCACTTATGGATTACCAACATGACCACGCACTTGACCTCGGACCACCTAGGGCCCTGAAAGCCCCAGGCTGGCTTCTAGAAAAATTTTTAAATGTTCAATAACTGTACATTGAGCAATTGTTATTATCTTGACTTTAACCTATCTGATAGAGTGGGCACTTGCCTGTGGGTACATTACAGGGCAGATGCAAAATGTACAGGGATGAACGGTGACCTCTGGCAGTGTGGGGGACCAGTAGAATGGCTTGCCCTGGGGCCCCTAGCAGGACAGTCTGGGCGTGACAACTAGTAGCCCTTATCAACCACCGGATGACAGGGGTATACAATGATTTAAAAAAAGAAAAGAACAAAACTACAGCTGCTTCAGATTGTCAGTGAAATCATTGCAGCCCAATTAAAAAGAACGCCAAACAGCATTTCAGGAAAGGATGCTGAATTATTGAACCAAGAACAGTATTCCCTCCCCCCTCTGAAAGGAAGTGTCAGCAGGAAGTGGCATGACCCACACAGATTTTGTCAACTTTTTTTGCACTGCAGTGTTTTCTCACACACGTAATTAACATTACAGTGGATTTTTTTCTGAGCCAATTACCCCCAAGCTGTAACTGGGTAGGGAATAAAAAAAAGATCTGTCAGAGGTGACAAAAGCCACCTAATGGAAAACCTGTAACTCCTACAACTGGCCTGCACTCTCAGTGAAAATCAATAAGACTATAGCCAAAGAGATCTCAGCTCTACTGTGTTATCTAGGTAGGCCATAGATCAAACTACCCAGCCACACAATGAGATACAGCTAAGTACCATTACCACCCTCCCTTGTCTGTGCACTTACTGATTAAAAAGTCATGTTCTGCAGACTTTATGAGGCTTTATTTCTACCAATAGATATACAACAGAATTGGAAAAGAAAAAAAATCTTTATTCAGACTCAAAAGAAACCTGACAGCCATTCGTTCAAACAAAGCAACAAAGAAAACCAATATGTTTGTAATTAATGAAAATACTGCAAATTGCATATCGCAAATATAGCCCTGTTTTGACAGTTCCACAAAATCAGAAAAAAAAGATATGCATACCAAGTAACATAAAAGAACAAAGATCCATTTTCAGTTTACTTATTCTCTGCACACCAGGTGCATTCAAACGGCATCCAAACAAACCTAGATAGTGAATTACAGAGCAAAAATATCATTTTAAAACTCAGTACAAAAAAGAAACACTAAAATATATCAGATCCGTTCGTCTCTCCATGGACATGGGTGTGAAACTGCACGTGGACAATGCTGCCTGGCTAGTTGATGAGGCTGGTCATAGTTGAATTCAGGAGTTATCAGTGTCATCATCATCATAGTATCTATTCCTCTTGATCTGCTCCTCCACTGTCAGGGATTCATCATCATCTCTGCGTGTGCTGAAGTTTGTGACAAGGCTGTCACTGTGCTCATCCTTTCCCCTCACATCTCTGGGTTTATCTGTGATTTCTCTCGACTCCATTCCAAAATCCAAAAGGTCATCCAGGGCTGACGCCAGAGACGTCTCAGCAGCGGATTGACTGAAGATGTCAGATTTGAAATCAGATAGCAGGCTGGAGCTGCTAGTACTCAGACCAGCAAAAATATCCTCAAGGAAGCTTGACGTGCTAATCTTTGGCTCAGTGGCCTCATTTTTGAAAGAGAAAGCTCCCTCAGCTGTCTCAGTAAAGGAATTTGTATCTGAATAGGAGTCTGTGGCTTCCGTACATTTGGCACCCACTGGCACAAAAGCGTCATCCATCTGTGCCAATTTCAGCACATCAGTTGGCATCCATTTTGATCCTTCACAGTGATCATCTAGCAAAAAACCTGCTACTGTAGTTGAATCTGTCAAAAAATCGAGTGGCTGATTTTTCTTTTCTGCTTCTTCATCAAGACCTCGAAACAGGGTTACATGGTCAGGCAGTAACTGGCTATTATTGTTGTTATTGTTTGAGTTTGGATTCAGCGCCTGTCCCGCCACCGCCTCCCCATCTATTACCGTGACCTTTACAGCCTCTCCATTGTTCACGCTGTCATTATTGGCTTTCTCGATGTCTTCCTGGCTCACATTCTCACCCGGTGCACTTCCCATCTGTCCTTCGTGCCCATTTACTTTTACTTCCTCATCCCCTTTTCCACTTTTCTGTTCATCCTTCTCAGTCACTTGCACATTCTCCACAGCGCCACCATCATCCCCTTCACTTTTCTCTTTTAGCTCCACTCCAGGGTCAGACACCATTTGGGAATCCACTTGCGCTACAACCTCAATGCCACTGTTTGACTCTTTGGTTTCTTGAGTGGGAGTAACATCCACTGGTGCCTCAATGGCTGCTACAGAGGGGGGCAAAGCCTCCGTCTCTACTGGAGTCTCCTCAGGCTTTTTCTCTGTAAAAGAGGCACTCTCATGCACCACAGCATTTTCCTGGGGGTCATGTTCTACTTTAGCCACTGGATTATTAGTCTCTTTAAATGAAGGCTTAATCGGCTGACTTTGGTGTTCATCGGTCTGTGTCGAACCCTCCTGAGGGGGCCATGGTGGCTTAACCAACTTCAACTCCTCTTCCACATTGAAGGATTTCTTTGGGGAGTCCGTTTGAGGGGGCCATACTACAGCAATCTTACTGGTGGGCTTTTTGTTTTCATCCACACTTATATCATTATCATGTGAAACTGATGTATCTACTTTTGTTGAAGTGACACTGCTCTGGGCAGTGACATTTCTGGAATCCATAACTTTCTTTTCAGGTGTTGGTGACTTTATTTTTGTCTTTTCAGCTGAATTCTGCTGGTTCTTAGCATTCCAAAGTTCTTTGTGTGGTTTCTGTCCAAATCCCTCATCATAATTTCCTTTGGACTTGAACAGTTGTTTGTAGTGTGGCGTGCAGTACATTCGTCCATGGAGAGAGGCATAGTTTCCAAGGCTATGAAAGATAAGAAAACAAGGGTTACAAAGCAAGTGAAATCCATAAAAACAATGAGAATGAGGTTGCTCTGTGAAATTGTTTCACCTTAGTTTGCCTCTGCAGTGTTCACAGCGGAAGCAACTTTTATGGAAGTTTTGTTTGTCCGCGATCAATGACTCCATGGGGTACACCCTCTTCCGACACACCATGCACAGCTCGGACTCTGGAACTCGTATTTTCTGCAGAAAGTAAAGAAACATTATTTATTTTCATTTCCTTTTAAAATGAAAATAAAGAGCTGATAGAGCTGATAACAAACAAAAGCCTATTAATTCAGCATATTGATATGGTGCAGTTACTTTTATGTTTTAGAAAATGTATTGTAATGATGATTATCATCAATACAGTTCATTTTCTAAAAAACGGTTTGCGTTATATAGATTGTGAGTGCTACACAAAAGAACACTGAAACCTGTGAAGATTAAATTGCTGTTTAACATGGAATGACAGGTGTAACTTTATCATGCACCTTCAAATGAGTATGAATGAGTATGAAGGAATCCAAAATATTGTTTTTGGTGGATACATTTCAAGCAGTTCTCCATCGTCTTCCAAAAAAAAAAAAACAGCATCACACACCCAAGCATGAAAAATATTCCAATATGTTATCATCATTGCTTGTCAACAAGGTTCACACATCAGAAGCACCAATAAACAAGTACCGCAGCCTATAATACTTATAAGGCATGAAATTGCCAGTACTTGAAATACTGGTTCTTAAAAGATTTAGTGGTTACTGAAATAAATGCTTAAAATGAAAGGAAACACATCAAAGAAAATAACAGTGTCAGTGTTCATGTTTTTCTTTCCACACAATGCAATTGATGTCCTTAATTCTCACAAAGCATGTTAAACACACCATCACTCTTGTTTGTTTAGTATCCTCATGCTGCACAGCCTGGTTTACCCGTCACGACAGTCTCCTGCTGGTGTGTCACAATCTGCGATGTCCTCTGCTCTGTGACACTGAAACCCAGGTTCTGGAAAACTCCTTGGCTCTCGGCCCACGACTGCTGGAAGTTCCTCAGCAGTTCCTCAGTAGACGCCTCAGGGGGAACAGCTACTGTTGGAACGTTCCCCCTTACCACGTCAGCATAGGATGGAGGGCTGCCACGGGTCACGGAGCTCTCCGAGTGCAGTGTCTCGCTCCTCATCCCGCTTGTCAGGTTTCCATAGTCATCAATGTTGGAGAACTGTTCAGTGACTGAGGTTGTTTCAGAGTGCCCCAGTGGTTCGGAATAGGCTGATTCAGGTTCTCTTCTTTCTATTTGTTCTCTTAGCTCTCTGGCTGCCTGTGAACTATGTTCTCCCGTCTCAAACACATCCTTTATTGCTTTGACATTGAATGTAGGAACCTCTTCAGTTTTTGGTGCTTTAGGGTCTGCCTCCACATCCTCTGTGTCACTCCCCAGCCTCTCTGTAATGACAATGGGCTCTTTTCTGGTGTAAAGTTTTGGCTGTGGAGATTCAAACCTATTGACCAACTTTGACAGGTCAACCTTTGGGAGATCCTCTTTCAGAAGGTCTATATTAGCAGTCTCTGTGACTTCCTCGGCATCAGCTCCCAGGCGTTCTGGGATATCGATGGGATCCTTCCGAATGTAAGTCCTGTTGACCTCAGCCTTCTGGGCCTCCTCAAAGAAAGATTTTTTGTCCTTGACAGTCAGCATGGAGTCTACCATTTCTGTCACATCCACCAATCCCTGTTCATGTTGCTCAATGTGAATCTCCCTGTCACTAAGTGGAGACTCCTCTCTCTCGGCTGCCAACTCTGCAGAAAACTCTGGCACCGCCACGGGAGTTGGAGGGATCATGCCCCGAGGGAGTTTAGTGGCGGTATCCTTCAGCTTCATCAACTTCTCCGAACGGCTCAGGGTGGGCGATGGCGTGGCCCTGCTGAGGTGAGATGTGGGTGTGTATGACTTGCGCGGCGGGGGTGGTGGCGTCCCAGCAGATCTGTAGGGTGGAGGAGAAGGTGTCACTCTGAGCGGCGAATCTATCCTCCTTACTGATTCAATACTAATGAAAGTGGGTGATGGAGAGCGAATACTCGTTAATGGGGAGGAAACTCTCTGATCAATGAGCTCCTGATGCATTTTGCTCTCATGAGATGACTTTTTCTCCTCAACCACCTTCCTTTGCGTCTCTACCTTGGATGAGCCAATGCTAATTTTAGATATCTTTGCAGTTGTTCCACTGAACATTTTCTTGTCAGGTTTTGGAGGCACTGGAGGTGGTGCTGGTGGTTCGTCTTTGTCTTGCTTTTCCATGACTGTCAAGCTTTCTTCCAAAAATGTGAGTTTTGCTTGAGCAATATTTCTCACATAGACGATCATTTCCTTTAACTTTTTCTTATTTTGCTGTAGAGCAATTTCACTTAAATTTTTTTTCTCATCCAAGCCCATCATCCAGTCAGGAACTTCGCTTATAATCATCCTGACAGCATTTGAGTCTATTTTGCTTGGTGTACCCTGAAGCTCTTTTATTTGAGTCAGTAGTTTCTGTGTTAAGTCCATGCTTTTTTCAGAACATTGAGCTTCGTCTGTATGTGCCGTTTTACCTGTACCTTTCACCAAGACATGCTTAGGCTCACTTTTTGATTTTTCGGCCATTACCTGCATTTTATTTGTCTCTGCTCTTTGATGCTGTTGTGAAATCTTTATCTGGTGTTTTTGTGTATGAACAGCCTCCTGCCTCTGAAAGTTTTGCTGAACTACACTCTCAGTCACAACTATCTCCTCATGTTTTTGACTGTGTTCTGCCTTCACGCTCTGCTGACTGTGGGAGACAGATACGCGGCCCTCTCCTTGAGGAGTTGGTACAGAAGTTATCTTAGCCTCTTTTGGCATAGAAACATTAATTGATGAGGACTGCTTTACTTCAATGTCTCGCTTTGACATCTGCTTTGCCTTTTTCATTTGAACCTCCAGCTTAATTTCTTCAACAGGTGGGGTCATCTGATGTTTCATTTCTGTTTTGACCTCATTTCTTGATGATGTCACGTGGCTGCTTTCCTGAATCACTTTTGTTTCACTTGAAATGGGTGAAATATTATCATTGTCTTGCTGTAAATGCAATTCACTTTTCAATGTTTCTTTTTGTCCCACAGTGTCAGATTTCTCCTCTTTCTTCTCTGTTGGCATCTTAAAGGTCTTCACCTTGAAACTTGGAGTTACTTTTGGAATTTTAGTAGGTTGAGAGGGAAGCATTTTCCCCTCCTGTGTCAGAGGCACATTAATATTCTTTGCCTCTTCAGCTTGCAGTGTGACTGCAGACTGGCTTTGAAGATTTACACTTTCCTGGACAGCACTCTGTGTGGAAGCGATAGACTTAGCACTAGATTTCTTAATAAAGTGCTGCTGCTCTGTGACTGAAGAAGTGACAACATTAGAACATGACTGGACTTTAATGTTGGAGGTCTCCTGCTGAGACTGAGTGGCCGAGACAGAAACAGCCTGATTCTTGGCTATTTGACTCTTTTTAATGAAATCAGATGAGGCAAGTGCTTTTTCTGAGGAAACCAAAGAGCAGTGCTCACTAGTGATGTGCTTTTTATCTAAAGAAATATTTGGAGATCCAGGGGCTGATTTCTTATTTACCATTGAGATCAAAGGCTTGCTCAAAGGGATGTGGGAAGGGGTTTTCTTGGCAGATGTCTCTTGTGCTGATATTTCTTCTTTGGAAATGGTCTCAGCGTCCTCAGTCTTTGCTTTTGTTGCTTTCATTGTCACTTCTTTCTCAATTTTCTGTGCTGTGGAAAGCTCACCAGTGGCAACGGAGGATGATGCTTGTATTTCTATATTACTTGGGGGAGAGGTGGGAGTGGTAACTTTATTCCCCTCCATATCATCTTTCTCCACTTTTTGTTGGCGGTACCTTTCCTCTGCAAGCATGAGTGGGGTTTTGAATTTACGGGCATAAGATCTAGGCTTTGGTGCTGCAGTGGGTTCAGGAGGTGGAGGCAGTTTAATGGGAGGGACAAACACTTTTTTAGTTGGCTGTGGCATTTCCTTTGGTGTTGGTTTTAAAATTGGTTTTACAACTGGTATTTTTGTTGTGGATGCTGCTGTTGATTCAGACTGAATTTGCTTGCTTGTTTCAGCCAGTTTAGTCACTTCTTTTTTCACTGCCTGGACTGTAGCTTCCTCCTTAAGGTCTGTTAACACCATTGTTTCTTGGGCAGGAGGGTGAGGTGGTGGAGGTGGAGGTGCAGGGGTTGGCTGTTTTTTCTTCCATTTGGGTTTAACCTGTATGGGCTGCTTGGGTGGCTCTGGTGGCTTGGG
>OOFE01004119.1:12572-34040 GCA_900323365.1 Monocentris japonica
AAATAAAACAATTTCATTCACGAATTGTGAGATGGAGATATAATTAACAGTTAGATTTAAGAGAGGTACAGTAAGCATCTAAATGCAGTCTTTTATAATCACGCCATTCAACACTGTCATTATGGCTCAATAGCGCGTCCATTAACGCCTTAATTGCACAGCTTTAAACATTGTCAAGCAAGCTCAAAGCGTGCACACATACAACTTAGATAGTTGTGTGCATCCAACCACTACCACGAGATATATGTCTGCAAATATTCACAACTCCTGAAATTCAAAATAATGTGGTACGGTGACTCAATTCATTGTTGTTGGATACACGCAGAGCAGTGCCTGCCTCCGTATGTTGTAAACCCCTGCGTGTCAACAAAAATATGTTGCCTTGCTACGGGAAACCAGTTGCTTTCCCAGAAGCCTTGTTCAGATTTAAAGCTGAAACCAATGACAACATTTCACTGAGCAACGGCGCTCGCTTTCACCACGGAGCTGCTGCCACTGCCGTGTAAACAAATCAACTTCATTGAACTGCCAAAATATTGGGATGCCACCTTAAATCCATGCTATACGTAAACGGGTTAGACAAAGTTGCACCGGGAACCAGATTGTGCGAGTGGGTGTGGGGAATGCGTTCTGTTGGGAGATTCCAGATCATTTTAAAACCTCAAAAGGAGTGACAGCTCTAAACACCATCATCAGTGCATTAGAAGCATTAGGCTCAATCCAGTGGTGGGCACGCTCATTAGGATCTGTCTATTAATGAGCAGGCTCATTCTCTGCTGCCTGACAGCCGGACTGATGCTCAGGCAGAGGAGAGCCCTCACTGTGGCTAGCAGACAGGCAGCCATGTGTCTGAGTAATGCACGCGGCACCACCAGGCAAACAGATAGTCGGCCCTCTTTTTATGCTCCACTAAACTGGCTCTGAGCACAATTCTATGTACATATACACAAGGTCTTGGCAGGAGTCAAGAGTAGTAAATCAGCCCGGGTACTACAACAACAACAACAACAAGCTTTGACTCAACAGTCATAACAGTCAAAGCATCCTTGTTATCTACAGGAGAGATCATAATTCATGAAAGAGGTTTCGCCAACAACTAGAAATAACCGCTTTGATTTTCTGTATGAGGAGAATAAGTCACTCTCAATCTATATTGCAGGGAATTTTCAATCCTAGTAATTCAGAGGTAAAGATACTATTAGTGCAAAGGAAGACAGCAGGTCCAAGGTGCTAATGTGCAGCTGGGACTGTTCCAAGTCAATATTGCATCAACGTTCAGAGTAATATTGACTTTTATCTGAGTACCATTAGGGAGGGTGTCAGAGAATGAGATTATGTAGCCGAGTGTCCTCCTTATAACCGAGAGGAGCCCCAATTATAACCGGCGCCAAAACCCCTAAGCAGCTCCTATTCCCTGACGGAAACCCAGTGGCCTCCCGGGAGAAGGCGCATCGGAACCTAAAACATCCACTGGAACATTTGAGTGGAAGAAGGAATGATCACATTCACCGTGCTCAGACTGCCTTCCCCCCGCATGCATGCACACACAAGAGCTCTGCCAGACTAAGGAGTGGGAGCTTCCAGACATTATGGGATGGGATGGAGATGATCATTTCAACTACCCAGTCAGTATAGTTAGACTGGGGAGCCTGGTGACTAGGACTCACATAGCAACACAGTCCTATATCACATACGTATCTTAAATTCAACAGGGCTGACAGAACTTAACTGAGATGGAGGATGATACTCACACTGGGTTAGATCGCCGGCCGCGGTTGCCCTTCTTGCCAATGACAGGTGTGCCAAAGTGCTCAGGGTTGGTGAGAGGGAGCCTATCAAGTGTCTGCAACAGAAATAAACAACAACAAAGTGTCACCTTATCAGACTCTAAATTGGACAGGAAAAGGATTTATTGTATATACCTTGAAGAAATTCTCACTATGGGATCTTATCAATGAGCCACTTTCACTTTAACAAAAAGAGGTATTTACTCAGAACCATGGATAACACAATTTCCATTTGGTAAATTTGCTCTGATATCAGTTTACGTTTCCTGGAAATATTTCACACATATTTCACACAGCAGCTGAACTTCTGAATGCCAATACGGGACCATTCATGAGCAGCCTTTTAATTTCAGCTTTGCTTTCAAGTGCCAGAAAGCACAGTGAGACTGTTGGTGATTTGAGCTGAGAGTTTGGGCTGGTTTTAAAGCTGCAGGACAGCACAATAGGGACTTGCCTCGCTCTCTGCAAAGTGACGTGCTCCTTTCAGGCAGAGAGAGGAACGCCTAAGGGTCTTCTCATCACCATCGTCAAACACTGCAGAGATGAGAGTAGGAGAGACAAAATGTTAGGCTGCTGTATGTAGGCCAGGAGTCCGCTCGTGCGCGCGCGCACGACACACACACACACAGCTAAATCACAAACAAACTCCTCCATCTCAGTTACAAAATGTCTTCTGATTTTATGATTTGATGAAAACAAGTTATGCTCGTCTTTTGAGGCTAAGGCAGATCCAACACCAGGCAGTGACGGTCTCGGTGTCAATTCACAGCTTTGATGGCAAATATTTACCTGCTTTAAAAAAAACAGGACAGAGAAGTGCATCCCCAGGAAACAGTTTATTCTACGTCTCACACTGAGGAGGAGTGATTTAGAAGTCTTAGCAGAGCGGGGAAAGCGGACAGTTTCATATTGACTTACCGACAGTGTATATACTAGCGTCTGTCAGCTTATTGATGGTGGCCTCCTGGTAAACTCCGTCCTGATTCTTCACCTCTACGACAGTACCCACCTGAACGACAGACACACTATGGTCACTGGTATGCTAACCATAACTAGTTTACTAGGATGAATCTACTGATGTGTTAGAATAATTAAGATCATCATAGCTGCAAGAATCCTTATAATAGATTGAAAAGTCTTATTCAGTATTGCTTATGACAAAAGAACTAAAACTAGAGAATGCAACATCATTCAAAGTTCAGATCAAGTAGAGACACATTTGATTAGCCTGAGCAAAAAAAAAAAAAAAAAAAAACATTCAATGACTAACAAAAGGAAATTTGTGTTTTACGACAATGGTCAAACAATGGTGTTACCTGTCCTATGCAGTTAGTAAACCGTGTATAAAACAGTGACAAGCTGCCTCAGGCTCCTCCATCCTTGCGGCCTTACCTTTAGAGGTCCTTTGATGTGTTCATCATGAACCTCAGCCGTGGACAGATCGGGTTTAAAGGTCACCTGGGGAAGAGAAGGACGAGAATCAGTAACAAGAGTAAACAAACAATTCCCCAAAGGCCTGACCGGGTCATATGAATCCTCCACTTTACAGCGACAGCATGGTCCTACTAACGCCCCTGGACTTTATAACTGGGCTACACTGACGAACTCGCTCACTTTCAGGGAATAAAAACAGGCTTATTGCTTTAAATCAACAGGGTTTAAGAGTGCAGACAGGAAAACAAGTCTGTGGTGTCATGAGTGAACTGTCGATTTCTGTTGTGAAAGCTACACTGCATGGCCATCCCCCCCTCGCCGCGTTTGCAGCCTTGGCACAGTAGATCATAATCTGATCAAGCTATGGTAATCTTGCAACTGCGTGACGACCTGACAACACTATATGGACATACCAGCAGAAAGGCAGGCGCGCACACACACGCACACCAAATTGCACTTCTATTTCAGTTTCCTATGGGACATTAATGTATTTTCTATTTACCATTTTAATAGCATATGCTGAAAACCTGATTTCAATTTAAGCCACTATGATTTAGCTTAGAATCAAGCATCACACAATTGCAGGAAAAGATGTTCAGCACCGTGTCTCATAAAAACAAGCCTGCTGGTACCAAACTGCTTCCCCTGGAATCAGTTTCAAATGTAGCAGCACCAGAAATAGCAATCAAAGTCTCGTTGTGAAAGCAGAATCAGGAGAATGAATGAAATTCAAGGTGAGAAGGATGATAACTCTGATACATGCTGTAAGAGACTCTTGAATGTTCAGGTCATAAAAGACAAGCGAAGACAAGAGAAGAATTTAAAAAACAAACAAACAACAAAAAAAAAAAAGCTTCCTGCGGCAGCCTTTCTTCATTTATGGAGATAATTGCATTCCTACCTCATGGAAAGAGAGGAATCCCCTTCCTAATAGGGACAGGCAGGGAGCCTCCCCCCTCCACAGACACACTCCCGCCGTCCAAAGCTTTGACAAGAGAATGTCAGCAACACCCAACCCCTCCCACAGCCTCCTACCTGACAGCTCCGACTCCTGCACCGCTCAACTGAGGCCTGTAACCGTATACTCAAACTGTACGACAGCTTGGACACAACAACCGATGCTGGAATCTTGGAATCGCCCATATGACGGACAGATTAGCACCTCAGTCCAACAGCTGTGTGATTGATAGTTGTGTATGTGCTGAACATTACCAAGCGCGGTAAGCCATACTGACGCGGTGCTGACAGAACTTCTTTACAGGTCCTCTGGCACAGATTATCGTCACAAATATGAATGACATGTACAGTTCTTTTCTGTGGCTCTTAGTATTACTCGAAAGACATCGGCGCCATATGCTGCCACCGTCTACTTTGTTAAACAAGCAGACAGAGATTAATGAACCAAAGAGCCGGAGAGGCATTCATTACAGTGGAATATTCAGAATCACAACAACCCCCGACTAATTGCAAATGATTCAACATTTGCGTAATACAGTGCATGCTCACACTATGGTTACCCAAAAATAAATCCCCTTCTCAACCAATTAGTGTGGTGATTTATTTAATTCAGGAGTTGAGACGGTTCTTTTAGCTTCATTTTACCTCACAATATCTTTAACCCAAAGTCTTATATGGTGTACTTTGTCACATTGTTTGTCCCTGAGATAATAAAAAAAAAAAAGGCATATCGTTCCATGACTTCATCCGCTGTGCCAGAATGGTAAACATCTCTGCTCTTTTGTCTCCACAAGGGAACTACAGTACATTGACACACTAAACAGCCAGCATCCAATCTTTGTTCCTCCTACACACTCCAACAGAACGAGACAGAAGTGATCTCTCTCGATTGTATTATCCAGATGCTACCGGCCCCACTGGGAAATGAGAGATACTGTACGATGTGTGCATCATGCAATGCCTTCATAAACAAGGCATGAAACCAGTGGGGAGGCAGCAGTCACACAACCACACAGCTTGGCAGCAGTAGGTGGGGAGAAGAGGGAGGCTTCGAAGATGTGCTGGGCCAACTGGTGGCCTGTGGGCCCCTGCACCCGTTAAATCCTGGCCGCCTGGTCAGTTTTTCACATGCATTTGCAGTGCTAGGAAGCTAAACCGATTTCCACCTCCGTTTCAGGATGCTTATGATCCTCACATACGTATACATTTGCTATTGCTGGATATATAGACCATTTCTCTTTCATTTGTGCCTGCTTACACAGCCATTAAATTAATGCAGAAGTCACAGAAGTTCTTAGAATTGATCTTCCTGCTGTCATCTCACCAATATCTATATATCAATATATTCTTACCAAAACAATCCATTCATTAAGGATTTAATGCAACCTCAGTGTTTCCCCATACATAGGCTCATCTGTGGCGCACCACCACAATATCGGCATGACCACCACAGAATAAAAAGTTGGTCAATGTATAGAAATTGATCTAAATGGATCTGTAATGCATCACGTTATGTTCTGTCACACCAGCTGCTGCTTGGAAGCTTGCTTGTACACCGCACCACACGCCTTTTTCCTTCATCCTTGTGTGTGACAGACATCATCTGCTAGACACACAAGGACAGTCTGACCTCAAACTGTCTGACAAAAACCTGATATTGACTCGACAACGGAAGGTAATTGCTAACTTTTTTCCTCCAAACTTGTGATGTTACCGTCCCGAAATGACATTACCCCAGCTACTAGCGGCGTCTATGCATTCAACAAGCCACGGATTCAAACAGAGTAGGAAATTCATTTTCTCCCGTGCATTGAACGCTTGTTCCCTCAGATGAGCATTGAGAATTATTTTAGCCCGAACCTGAGGTAGATGCAAAACAGGCATGAACAACAGGAAAAGCCGTGAACTCCACCAGTTGAAATTAATTCATTTCAGGAGTAGCTACAACAATATCCGTTATTATCACAATGGAAAGGAATGCATCAAAACCAAATATGCCATTTGGTGGATGCCTTTATCCAAAGCACCTAGCAGTATTTTGAATGCATACATTCTTGGGATGGGTGGCCTCAGTGAGAGTCGAACCCTTAACCCTAGTAGTGTTAATGCCATGCTCTATGAGCTAAGCAACACAGGACAGCAACCTCTGGAAACATTACATACACACACGCACACGCACACACACGCACACACACACACACACACACACGCACACACACACACACACACACACACTTCAAAGCAAGATGACAAGAGGACAATGTAATCATGTAGACAACCCAGTCCACATAGTGACTAGAGAATTTTTTGGACCCCCTCCACATAAGATGGCCCCGCGAGGTAGCTGCTCCCAACTAGATAAAGGCTGAGCTGTTCCAACCTAGCCCCAACCACACCATACACCTATGAAGCCCCAACCCCCACCGCAACCTCCTACACTCACAGCACAGAGACAGAATGGGAAAGTTCGATGAGGAACAATTTGGAATGTGACTTACCTTGGCCTTGACTAGCCTCTTGGCAGTCTTAATCTTGGCCTCACAGAAAGCCCCTCGGTACTTGGCGCTCACATCCGTCCCCACTGTCAAGTAGGGGGGCTCCTCCAGAGTCTGGTGAAATAACAAGACAGGAAATCAGCGCATTTTAAGCCAATATATATAGGAATGGACAAAAATAACACTTGCCTATGAAAGACTTGTCTATGAAAACATCCATGCCTGTCTGTAAGAAAGCCTCGAGCCTACTGACACAGGTGTATTCTCAAAGCTCAGGCAGGACACACACAAGCACACTTCACGCACCCTGCTCAGTCATTCATCTGGGGAAAACACATACCATCTGTTCTGGGTATTGGAAAACTAGCCTCCAAGGGAGCAAAGAAAAAGGCCATTTGACTGCTGCTATGATGACTACAAAGAAGAACCTATCCGAGACACATAGCAGCATCTTGTGCCATCATTGAATGTTTATCAAACCATGTTTCCCCTCAAGGAGAGAAAGGAAGAGAAAACATAGAGGAAAAAAAAACAGACATTCTATTTCTAGACTGGGACAGACATCATTCCTGGATGGGTACATGTAGTATAGAGCTGAATTTACTTGTTTTTTCTCTAGCCTTGGTGAATTCAACACGCAAAAAACCTACACGATAGTGCCATTTCAAAACATCTTGAACAAGGGGCAGTCCCAAAATGGGCCGACTTTCCTGATGACAGGATCATGAGCAATATGAATGTGTGTGCATTTTGCGACTGCTTCTGGCAGCAAGTTTTAACTCTGGTGTTCCTTGACGGTGGTATGTGAGATTCAAAGGAATGTGGTGATCATGAACCAATTAAGTCGCTGGAAGTGCTGCTCTCTGATTAGTGGCCCTTCCTCCCCAGCGCATTTCAATGACCGTTAACCAACACCGGAGTACGTGGCCATGTTCTTTATTCACTGGTGCCCTGACAGGTATCAAATCCACAATGCTTGATGCAAGTTTGCTACAATTTTCAAAGATGACTGTGTTAATGTTAGTACTGTACGAACCATTCCTCCAAAAATATTAAGGACATAACTTCATATTACAAGCAACTATATTTGGATGGCTGCAGGATTCAAATAGATAAACCAATGCTCTATTTATGATTTTTTAAAATTTGTTTTGAATTGTTAGTTGAGATAAGAAAAATAATTTTCTCGTTGCCATTGAATTACCACTGTATTATTGCAGACTAGTCTCAGTACTGACATGTTAACCTACAGGAAAGCTTTGCTCTTTTCCCCCCCTCGTGTGATCATCTCAGGGATTGGAAAGCCTTATTTTGCTTTCGACTTCAGCAAGCTTTATCCATTGCTGAATGTAAACGAGTAAGAGTCATGAGTGCAACAGCACTGTGTTTCAAAATGGATTGTCCAATTACTTTTAATGAACAAAGCTGCTTTATAAATCTTCAATAACCCCCACTCATTTAGTGTTAGCTCTGGCATAACTTCTTATCTAATTCGCCAGATAACTGGACTGGGCCACAGACTTCTCTCAGGCCAAAGAGCCATCTGATTAAAAACTAAGATTTATAACATAATAGAGTGGGTTTTTTATAGTTGGGCAGATTTGTGTTCTGAGTGAAGCACACTCTCTTTCCATTAATCAAATAGGTGTTACTGTAACTGTCCACCAGACTATCATGCAGAGAAAAAAAAAAAGTTTCGCTGGCATGTAAACAGGGCTCTCTCTCATAGATACTTGGGGAATTGGCAGAAATATACTAAATATCAGAGTGGTCGTCAACCTACTTTGATAATCTAGTTCTGCGAAACAGAAAATTAACTGACTGAACAAATATTGTATGGGCTGCTCGACTCCATTGTGCTTCACATTTCATTTCCTACTGGGAAAAGACTTGGCAACCCAGCTCACTGGTACCAGGATCAGTTCTCTCACTCTGGGGTGAGCCTTATGCACTGTAGTGGAAAATAGTGAAGACGTTGAGGTTAGATGCAAGAAAGAGCATGAAAATAATTTTGTTCCCCAAATCAACAACAGAGCATACATTCTTAATTAATAATTGTGATCACAATATCTAGCATAGTAACCAGCATTATCATTTCAGCCATAACCATGCAGCCCTATTGGCATTGCACACGACACCATGACAATCATCCTCCCACACAAACAGATCTGACAAGCAAGTCGCCTGCTTACTGTCCCACACAAATACAACACAATCACACAGAGAAAAACACATTCATCCCCTATAATCAAATATTCCACCCAGACACCTAAAAAAACAACACCAAATGACAGAAAGCGGGTGTCCTGGTGGCTCAGCTGGCTATAGTGCATATCACCTAATAGAGACATCTGGGGTTCGGATCTGGATTCTGACAGATGGGATTCAGGGGCAGAGTCCAGTGCACTTCAGTCCTCCCACCTCTAAGATAAACACCTCATTAGTCTTTAGTGCAGCCTGGCCTCAGCACCAGCTGCCCCGGCCAACACCAAGTTTACATGACGCAGCAGCCATTTCCACTGGCTAACCAACTCTCTTGTCAGTCATGGCTGCAACACAAGGCTGGACCTCTACAGTAAGTACTACTGTTCCATCTCCTCTTTCACACTAATAATCATCTCCTCTCGCTTCCCCTGCTCCAAGACTGCTTTCTTCTTCAGAAAATCAAGCCATGCTTCGGAGTCGGAGAGGGCAGTGGGGGTTATCTTGACAGCTGGGTCTGCCAGACCTCCCTAACTCAACAAGGCACGGGTGATAACACAGTACTGAGGCCAGATTTACATTTGTCATGCTCACATGCCAACACAAATAGAGGGTGGTTTGTTATTTCCACTGATAATGCCCACCCCCACGCACACTCACACACTTCCTACATTCAGCTAAAACTATGAAAGGGAATTCCATTCCTTGGACTAGATGGCCATTTAGCCTACAGCTGTCTGGAGAAAAACACTGAATGCTTCTCTTATTTTCGTTTCTCCAGCCAGTGCTCAATGAAATACAATTCCTGTGCCTTTGGGAGGTGTGCTGGTTAAGATCCACTCGCCAACTCATAATGAGCTCAAAACCTCACCTAAGATACTGTCGTGTAAAGATTAGAGCAGAGCAATATCTAGCACGAGCCTCTGCATGCAAAAGCCAATGTTATGGTAATAGCAGAAGTAAGACCAGCGCTCTGGCTATTCACCTAACGTCACTGATGTGGAAAATACTCTCCGGGCACACGTGCTTGATTAAACATACACAAATATGACTTGGCACGGGGTGACGAAACGCACTGGCGGCTGGCATGGAAAGATTATGGACCATACCATTCCAAACAAACAGGCCTAAACTGTTCTCAAAACTGTGGCTTGACTTAGTTTAAAAAGAGCAACGCTGAGAAAAACAAAGCACATATATCGTGGAGTTAACCGCTGGCCAACAACCCACAAGTCATGCCACAAGCTTTTCTCTTTTCACAGAGGAAGCATCTAAAACAAAGAGGTCACCATGCGCCAATAGTGTTGACCCTAAAGTACTTGTGGCATGCTTGATGTCAGCAAAGGTCACAGATAGTTTGAACTAAATACGAGCACATCGCTATCTGATTATTGGGAATCTGAAGCCAACTCAGTATTTAGACCTTTCTAGTACCATTTCTAGTCAGAGGAAGCGAAGGTGGCAGTGTTATGTTATATCAGGGCTTTGAAAACATTCTCTCTTTACCAAAGCAAAATACAGTGGCGCTGGCACCAGCAGAACGGCATCAGTTCCGCTCAATACAGAGTCTCAGGTCATGAAAAATTTAACAGCCAACTCCATGCAGCACAAGTGCTAGTTGAAAATGAGCCACTGCTTATCAAGCATTTCTTGGATGGACTGAGTATCACACTTTTATTCTACAACTCAGTCAAAAGATGCTTCCTGGAAACTATCAAAATGTTAAACCTATAGCAAACTGATGGCACTGTGGGGGCGTGTTACATGTGACCTTATTTCAATGATCAGAGAGGGGCTAAAGGAAACAAACTCCAGCTCTCTAGGAAGTGCATTCCCTCAGGCAGCAGCTACTCATTTCCAATACTCACTCTTTAATTGGAAAAGTTCTTTTGCAACAAGCAATTTAGTAATGCCCTAATTACTCCAGGCATAACATTATTAAGGACGAGGGATGCGGGGATTAACCGATGTCACCATTAACGGCGCTTTAAAAACACCACAGTTTTCCAGCGGTAAGCATTTAAGAAGCTACGGCGTGTATGTCTACAGTTCTATGCTCTGAGTGCAGCCTTGCATTTGCACGAGATTGCAAGTGAATCACGTTGTTTGTGTAGGTTTGTGTCGGGGCTACATTAACTAACAGAGAGATGACATACCAGTCTTAGTCCCATCTAAAAGTGCCTTAAATCAGCAGTGTGGGAGAAATTTGGACACCTCAAAAATGACCAGGAAGTTAGTGAAGAAGACTGAAGGGTCAAACACACCCTGAACTTGCTACAGCATCTGCGAGATCACCATCCATCCTTGCATGCTCAAGGCAAGGGAATAAAAGAAACTAACTTTAAGCTGAAACTGAAGCAGGAACGGGAGTATTGCAGCGTCCAAATACTTTAAAAGTTTGAATTCAAAAGGCTCACCAAAACAGCACCGAATCTACTCTGACTCTGAAGTACAAGTATTTTACAGTTTCTTCTCATCAAGATGTCTTCCAGCCGTCGCAGGGCGGTCTGTGTGAGTCGTGAGAAGTAATTTGGTGTGATCATGTAGTGCCTGTTTGCTCATTCCTATCTGTATTGATTAAACAGTTTCTAAGTACTCGGAACTTAGACTACTAAGACGAACCTAATACACTAACTCCAATACACTATTTTTGGTTTTCAAAAGACAGTTAATATATTATTTCTGTTTCAAAAGGCTGCTGCTGTGAATTATTAAAGTCAAAACAGTCTACACCACTTCTGACTAATTGTGAGAGAGAGAAAGAGAGACAAATTGATAACAATATTGGGAGAAGGATGAATTGTTTTCATGCCTCAGGCGTATATACTTTTAAATATATTTTTAAATCATGCTGTAAAACACAGCTGAGATTTAGCTAAACACATTTTGGTTGAAAATGGAGCCCTTCCCCTAGTTGTTTGAATGCATGCCTTTAAAAGGTATTACACTGCCATGTTTCATATTTGAATTAATGTCTGCCTTCAGATCTCAGGCTCAGTTTAGCAATGTCATACACACTAATAATTATTCTCATATTGTGTCATACTTGCATACTTTTCTTCTACAAATTCTACAGAGTTGCATTTACTACCATGCCCACAGTATGTCAGTGTGATTTGCAGCCCAGAGTTTGATCCAGAGTGTGAGTCCCCAAAGCTGAAATTAAATCTACGCCTTGCATCACTACTGCATTGTAGTAGGTTTCAAGTTCAACATCAGCACAAGATGAAGTTGGGAACATAAAGTTGTTTTTATTCAGCTGCTGCACCAGGTTCAAGTGGCTGATGCCAGCTGGCTCACACGAGACAAACTCCATTATTATTGTCCCTTGAATTACTATGCATGTACAGTGCAGTGTAAGACTATGACAGACTATTGAGACACTAAAACTTTTTACCCATCATATTGTCCTGTAATGATTCGGCTTGTATGCTGAACAAAGGAACATGCAAGAGGCATGCAGGAAAGAATTAAGCTCCCTCCCAGCCTAGCTCACACGTTGTACAATAATCCTGCTGTGAATCACCTCTTTGTCCAAGCCAGAGTCACCGCAATACCAGTGACTGGTGCTTCGGCAGGGGTTGCCTTGGCAATGCCATGGCTGGCTTTAAACTAGAAAAAAAATCCCATCTTAATACCTTTTCTTTATACACTAATTCACAAAGATTTAGGCCAGTCCAACAAATCCGGTCCTCACACAGAGTCACGATCAAAGTAAATTAATAAATTTGATATAATTAAATCATACAAACAATTAGGATGCCATTATAACTCCGAGGGTTAGACAAGGTCTAGTGCTATGAATCACTGATGCTTGTGATTTTAGAGCAACCTACTATCTTGACCAGCTACCCTATATGCAGCCTCATTGTCCCCAAGCCATGAACAACCCCAAGATGTCATGCAAAATATTAGTTACCCCTTCTTAGCTTCGTGTATCAGTCTCTTTTCCTTGCACCATAGTAAGGAATGCCTTCCGATACTTTTTTTTGACATATAAAGGCATGTTATGTCTCCTGAAGAGGTCTCCAACCTCCTGCCCCACAGGCAGCTGTACAGCCTAAGCATTTATAGAATTCAAAAAACACATGAAAAGAAAAAAAACATGTGCTCATTCTATATATTCACAGACAGAGACACCTTCATCAACTTGGGCAACCTGGCTTGCTGAATCGTTGAAGAGGTCAACTTTTACAATCACTCAATAAGAGGGTGTAATGTTATTTTTAAAGTTAAAAAAGACCAGGTGGAACAAGAAAGCAGTATTATGGCTGCTGTAAATGCTGCGCATCAACTTTTCCACTCACTAGCTCTGGTGAAGGCTCTGCAAACAGTTACTGTATTGAGATGATGGAGCAAGTTTGGACAGTAAGTTGCAGTTGGATTAACATCAAAAGGCATACATTTTAACAATGACAACAACAAAGAAAGAACCTCAACAAACTGTGGTACTACGTGGTTGAATATTCTGCAAAAGTCAACATTTTGGTATTGCACCATAAGGTAAGTTATTCATTTAAGTCATTCGCTGTACTATTAACATAAAGATGGATGCATTTAGATTACAACAATTACAATCTCACCAAATGGAGGAATTAGATGGATGTCCTTGATATTATGAAAGTTATTTATCTTTGAGCATCGTTGTACACCGCTCGACTCCTGACAACATAAAATACTTTGCATGGACTTGAACCTCTGGAGTGGATGCTTGTAGCACTCTTATTGTTATTAAATGATTGTGTCTCAGTCACACAATTAAGCGTGACGTTTCTATCACCTTATTCTAGCTCAAACGTGGACTTTCATTCAAGCATTTCATCCGGCACACACTATTATCAACAAACCGCTATGGAGGAAAAACTGTGGACCACAAGCTGAAGTGACATAAAATGCTAAGTTAATAGTGGGACAAATAATAGCCTCCTGCTATAAAATTGGTGAGAAATTCAAACTCAAAACAGGTAGGTAAATACTTTTTCATGGTTGTGTGATAGAAGACAAAAACAGTAAATTCAGCAGCAAAGCTAGCCTACAGTGTGAAATGTGTATTATATGCTAACCTTACCTGTTTCTGCATCACCTCTGACTAATTTTTCTGCTCTTGGAATTTCATTGCTAGTTATAAGAATCACAATTTCATCACCTTTTGTAACAAGAAAATTCATTTTGTAACCACCAGTCATCATACTTTGGTACATTGTTACATACCTATTACTAGATGGCCTCATTAATCACTGCATTCATATCACCATGAAAAGCAATGTGACAAACAGCATATTGTTACCGTTGCAGCCCTTCATTTCTCCTTCAACTCTCCAAACTTGTCAAAGTATGGATGTCTTCCATGTGCTTTACTCTTGTGGCAAACATTTCCTCTTATATTTTCTTCTCTCATAATTCTGTTAGGCTATGCATTTTATGTGGCAAATAAAAATGGAACTAAAAATGCAGACCTGTATCAGAAATATGTCATATCAATTCATGTAAACACTGAAAACATTCTGCAGGTTGTCATGCTGCATATGGCTCCCATGGCAACAGGATCTCAAGTTAAAACACATCAGCCTGCAGGCATAACAACAGTTATAACTTTGACCCATTGAAACTATGAAAAAAGGATTAAATAGCTTGCATCACAGCCTACTTCCTAAACAATGACAGTCGTGACGTTTTCAAGTTGAAAAGAGCTGCAGTAAGCAATGCCAGAGCCTTTGGATATATTCTAATTTGAAATCTAAACTATTGTGTTACTTGTGTGTTGTTATGCACTGGTCCTTTTTTATCACAAGAATCCCCTTGATGAAAAACATGTTTGTGAAATGCACATATGTCACGACACTTTCTGGTCCTATCTCAAAGTAGAATTCAAAAAAACTCCCTAACATAACATCAGAATTAGCCTTCCCAACTGTGTTAGCCAAAATATAGTTAAAGCCAATGTAAACTAAATATCATGAGTATCAAATTAAGCATAATATTTAGTTTCCACTGGCTTGTTAATATTTTTGGATTGTCTATGTCCAATATGGTAGCCTCACTGTGTTTGAATTCGGCCCACAATTAACAGTTAGTAAAATAATAGCCTTTATAGATTAAGCTACCAGTTCACAAATGAAAACAAAAACCAAGCACACTCAAGTTATCTAGGAATTGACTGAAACTAAAATACAGCTGTAGTAGTGGTAAAAATGGCTGAGACATTCCATAAATGAACATACCTTCATCTCTCTATGAGTCCCCTTGGTGACCAATGTAAGGAATCTCTGGCTGGAAACAGAAGTTTTAAGACATTGTTAGGCATGACAGAAAGTGCAAACTTCAGTCAGTCAGAGAAGCCACTGTTAAGACGTCACTTGTTCTCGAAAAACCTGGACAGTAGACACACTTTACACTGGTAACAACCGTTTCTCAGAAAATGCAAACCAAATCAACTAAACGTATAATTGTATTTTAAGAATGACGAGTTGCATTTTGTATGGAGCCTTTAATCGTTCTAAAATTGGCTCAAAAACCATAACTGGTGCAGGCTGCCCCAGTTTGCAACTAAGCTTTCAAGTCACATTCCCAAAATATCTGTGTTGCAAAGTAAACGATGGCAGGCTGATCATTCCCATTCGCAGAGCCTTGAAAGCCGTTTATGTAATGCCCCGTGTTGCTGTAGTCAGTCCGGGTCTCGGCGTGTGGCTACGCAGGGCAAGCAAATTAAAAAAGTAACAAATCGCCAGCCTAACAGCCTATTTCCTGCTCGGTCTACACAAATGCATGGGTCATTTCACAGTAGTTGCTGTACGGTGAACCAGTAGCTTGGTGTTTGGTTATTTGGGTACCGTAGCATAGTGTGCCCACTGTCTGCACTGCACTGGCTATACGCTACAGCAAAGGATGACGCCATTTCTGTAGCTGACAGTCGGCTTAAACAAGACCGCTTCAGCACAGAAACGCGGAAAATTGCGGGGAAAGCGTGCATCGACGATCGCAATTCACCTGCCCTTCTCAGAGCCATTTCTCTCGCGGAGGCGAATCTGTTGTTTTTAGAGGAAACTGCTTCGAGACCGTTGATTTTCTTTTTCGCCGAGTCGCTCTCCCTTGTCTCGGTGCGCTGCTCTCTGCAGAGTATACTCGACAGCAAACTAAAGCCGTAACACTGGCTGGCCATGCAAAGATCGAACCAGACCCTTTTAGAAATACGGTCATGTGAAAGCTATGCTACAATAATACTGTGAAGTTAAATAAAGTAACTCTGCAGTCTGATGGAAAGACACTTTCTTTACAACATGTACTCTTTATGTGCTGGTCTGTCATTTTGCTGACTATTCATTGAGTAACGTTGAGTGGGGTTGCTTCTGACAAAGAAACAAGTCGACGAAACGGTTCGCAACAAGGTCAAGCCCAATAAGACTTGTAACGCAGGAATATCGCCCAAATACGTAAAGCGTTTGTTATGATTATTACAGAATCCAAGGTCGTAGCCCCCACTTATACCTCTCCATCGTGACGAATGATCGCGAATGATACAATGTCATCCGCCCCAGACAATTTGCTAGACCAGCCGTTTCAAGTGAGTGACTAAACACCAAGCTGTCTCAACAATGCAGTCTGAGCCTCGATAGTCTTTTGGGGGTCGTGGTGAACTAAAGCAACGAGCCATTTAACAGCTTCGTCAACCATTTCTGTTCAATCGTTTTTATCAACGGTGGTGTGCTAGTCGCACAAAATGTGCACAATATTAGTCACGCACACAGCCTTGAGAATAGCAGATGTACGCTCTAGCAGAGGGACGGTGCAAAAATATTCCACCTCGCATCAAGGAATACACATCTGATCAAACGGGTGAGTTCACTGACACAATGTAGCCAGCTGGTTCTGCCTAGGCTGGACGAGCGAATCGTGGGAAGCTAACGTTAACGATACTAACGGCACAAAAGAAAAGCCGAGCAATGCGAATTTACTCATTAAACTACAGACGCTTAATCGCCGAGCGATAAATTACATCTTGCAGCGATGTCACGCTATACAGGTCGACAATGGTGTCGTGTAATATCACTTTTGATGGCTATTAGGAAACACCATGACAGGCAGTGTTCGACGACACCTCTTCGAGGATTCCTCCGCTCAACAACACAACTCTCCGCTGCTTGTCTAGCAGGAAACTATTCCACCTAGAGTAACGATAGCTATCCTTTCACTACCACTATTGTGCTCATCAGCTTTATTTGGCTGGCTATAGAATAACTTTGTTACCGATCTGGCCAAGTTTCTCCGTATTCTCGGCCGTTGTTTTTTGCTGGCTAGTTCCCTAATTCATTCATTCCTTCAAATCCTCCAAACACATCACAACGTTAGTTAACAAGTTAAGCCAACGTCAAGGTTGGCTTGGTAGCAGCCAGCCAGCTAGCGAAAATATTCAAAATAACGTTGGCTCTACTGAATAAAAGCAGTCTTACCTACGCAATCAAATTGAGAAACACTTCTGTTTTTCGATGAAAGTGTATTAGTAATCCATAGGATCATTTATGTGTAGAATCTGACAGCTTTTGAGCGTCGTCCGTTCGCCCCGGTTGATGTTGGATGCGGATCGGGAAAAGTCGTTGCAGAACGCTGCTGTTGCCTCGTTGAGTAGCTCCGTAGCTCTTTCTCTGATCCTTCTCCCCGCCTTCTGAAAATGATTGACGGGTACACAAACCCAGCCTCGGTCATCAGTATGCTCTCTCATTGGGTAGCGCAACGAAGGGAACGCCTTAGTTAAATGTGATTGGCTGATCCAGGAGAAAAATACCCACGGTAAACTGTAAGACGTAATCCTACTGGGTAGTTAGCACAATACAGAATCGAGAGAGGCAAAAAACTACAACACCCAGAGTTCGCGAGGTAATATGTGTGTTCGATATGTTTTAAAGTCTCGGCCGACAAAGCGGATATTCCTATTCATTCTATTGCCTTAAAGTTTACAAGCTTCCACCGGGCAACGTCGAATGCTAAATTATAACATACAACACGCGACGCCCCCATGTTGCATTCCCCACCTATTCTGCGCTTGCTCTGTAAAGAAGCCAAAGCCTATATAAATGGCTAGTCAACGCTAGTTAGCTATGAAAAGCGGTTGCACATCGCAATAGTCATATCGGCGGCCTGGTACCTCGTGAATTAGCTAGTTGTCATTGAGACCTGAACATGTTATGAAAGTGTGGATGTGACGGTCTTATCCTGTGGCTTATTTGACCAATGTTGAATTGGAAAGTTTTATTGTGAGAAAAAAATTGCTCAAAGCTGGTGTACCGGCGCGCTTATGTTAGCCTACTAGCTAACTAGCAATTTGGCTAACAGAAATAAGGGACTCATCAGCAGACTGAAGGGAAGCTGCCAAGTCTCTAAGGTGGGTGGAGCTAAGATAACTTGTACGGTTGATAAACAAAGTACTAATATATAAGTATAGTTAACTTTATTCAGATGTTTAATCAAACTGGAAAATGAAAACGCACACTTGTATTTTATTTTTCGTATATGTGTATGCATAAGACTTGTAGTGTAATTTTAAATTGTAGACGCATGCACATTCTCTGGCAAATCGAAAATGGAACTGCAAAGGCAATTGCACATTTCATTTTCAAAGACTTGCCCCCTTTTAAAGTTAACGATTCAAGTGATAATTCAAATTTTAAAATGGAAATGCAGTGAAATTGCAATGTAACTTGGTGTAACATGGAATCCGTTGTTGTATTGTTATTAGGAAGTGTCATGACATCTTCTCTTATATTCTGTCTGTGATGATTCAGTCTGGTAATTCAATTTGAATTAGTAGCTATTGTGTTGTGCATCAACAGTTGATCACAAGCAGGGATGTAGCAAAGTAAACTCAATTTACGGCCCTTTTAATTTTCCGAATAGCCTTTAATTGTGTACATTATTGCAAGTAACATCAAATGGATGTAACTGTATATGAGGATGTTCTTTTATGGAAATATAAATGATGCTTTTCTGAAAATACCATTGGAGTTCCTAGTTACTCACATTTTATGTACCACTACATCGCTGGTCACCAATCTTATGTGATTGACCAGTGATGTAATTGGTTTCCTTATGAACACATTCTAGCTCTCTGATCAGTGTGTCACCATGCACAAGAGGATTTCATAGCCTAATAGATGGGTCTAATACTTGATGGATGGCGAACAGTTACGTCATGAAAACATTTAATGGGATTTGTCAAAACATTTCATTTTGTTGTTTGGCTTAGATGATTTAGACCTTCTTTTTATTTAACAAATGTAGAGCTCCACCAACATTGAATTCATTTTTCATTTGTATTTCACTTAGCCTAATAGCACATACCACTTTATCTCTGTCTCCATGTAATTGATCATTTAATTGTGCCTTTCATGTCCAAGCTGCATGAGCTTGGGCAAATATAAGCCAAGGCTTTTTCCTTTGCATTGTCTGGATCTCAGTGGCATGGTTATGTAAAGATAAATTGCATTTAGTTTATAAAGTTGGCATATCACTCACTGATACATGCCCACACAGTCCTTGTACACTATATGGCTGAAAGTCAGTGGACACCTGACCATCACACCTATATGAGCTTGCTGGACCTCCCATTCTAAAACCATGGGCATTAATATGGAGTTGGACCCCCCCCTTGCTGCTATAACAGCCGCCGCTCTTCTGGGAAGGCTTTCCACAAGCTTTTGGAGTGTGTCTGTGGGAATGTGTGCCCATTCAGCCAAAAGAGCATTTGTGAGGTCAGGCAGTGATGTTGGTTGAGAAGGCCTGGCTCGCAATCAGCGTTCTAATTCCTCCCAAAGGTGTTCAATGGGGTTGAGGTCACGGCTCTGTGCAGGCCACTCGAGTTCCTCCACACCAAACTGGTCTAACCATGTCTTTATGGACCTTGCTTTGTGCACAGGGGCACAGTCATGCTGGAACAGCAAAGGGCCTTCCCCAAACTGTTGCCACAAAGTTGGAAGCGCCCAATTGGCTAAAATGTCTTACTATCCTGTCGTATTAAGATTACCCTTCACTGGAACTAAGGGGCCAAGCCCAAACCCTGAAAAACAGCCCCAGACCAGTGCCTTCACATTAGGCACTATGCATTCCAGTAGGAATTGATATCAAATGCAACTAAAAACTGTCTACACTACCCTGTACCTATGATTAGGCTTATTCCCAACATTACTCAAAAATTTTAAACAGCAACAACAATAAGCTAATGGGACGGCTGACACTGCCGGCTTGAAGACGGCCTGCTCAGCAGATGAGAAACCAAATTGTATCAGTAAACAATTATACCAAGATCTGAGAACAGTGTATCACAGCTAAAGTCTGGCTACCATGTCTAAAGTATCAAGCTTCATATTACGTAACTAAAGCTAACAAGGCAACATATAAATATCCTAAGCCGAGGCAGCAGACCAAATTGCAGGCACCACAGCTATAACTTGCCTGGTAGTCCTGACCTCTATGCCATCAATGCCACTTGACCAATACACAGGATCTGATGTAATGGTCCCTCGTGCGAGTACCTATGTAAAAACCTGGCTTGGATGTTGGAGGGAAGGGGTGGGGAAGAGCAGGTATGTCACTGGGTTTATCAAGTCAGCACTTCCCATTACAGATGTTTGGGTGAATTAGGCCCAGGACACCTCCAGAGGGCTCAACAGTAAATTCCCACGCAAATTGAATAACAAATAAAATAGAAGAAAAATCGTTAATATGCACATGTAACTAACACATCACCATGGTCAAAACAAATGCAGCCATCATCCAAATCTTATTTTTGGTTGACTTTTCGTTTTTTAGCTTAAGGTTTTTCTGGAGGCTGCATAACACACGGTGTATATTTAAAAATAACTTTTATATATACAGTACATTCAGAAAGTATTCAGACCCCGTCACTTTTTTCACATTTTGTTATGTTGCAGCCTTTTGCTAAAATCGTTTAAATTATTTTTTCCCCTCATCAATCTACATTCAATACCCCATAATGACAAATCGAAAACAGAATTTTAGAAATTTTTGCAAATTAATTAAAAAGGAAAAACTGAAATATCACATTGACATAAGTATTCAGACCCTTTACTAAGACACTTGAAATTTAGCCCTGGTGCCTCCCATTTCTCTTGATCATCTTTGAGATGTTTCTACACCTTGTTTGGAGTCCACTTGTGGTAAATTCAATTGATTGGACATGATTTGGAAAGGCACACACCTGTCTATATAAGGTCTCACAGCTGACAATGCATATCAGAGCAAAAACCAAACCATGAGGTCGAAGAAACTGCCTGCAGAGCTCAGAGACAGGATTGTGTCAAGGCACAGATCTGGGGAAGGCTACAAAAAAATTCTGCTGCATTGAAGGTTCCCAAGAGCACAGTGGCCTCCATAATTCTTAAATGGAAGAAGTTTGAAACAACCAGGACCCTTCCTAGAGCTGGCCGCCCGGCCAAACTGAGCAATCTGGGGAGAAGGGCCTTGGTAAGAGAGGTGACCAAGAATCCGATGGTCACTCGGGCTGAGCTCCACAGATCCTGTGTGGAGATGGGAGAAACTTCCAGAAGGACAACAATCACTGCAACACTCCACCGATCTGGGCT
>OOFE01004133.1:5703-25006 GCA_900323365.1 Monocentris japonica
TTTTTTGTGTGTGGAATAAGGAATTAATTTATATAATAATAATAATAATAATAATAATAATAATAATAAATTTTATTTATTTATAATACCCTAATGTCCAGTCATCTCATCTCTTATTGGATCATGAAAAATGTTTAAATAGTCATGTGTCATTTGGGTTTAGTTTGCGTCACAGGCTCCTCGGTTCAGGTGATTTCCCTTCTTACCTGCCTGGTGACAGAGGAGTCCGTCTCCATGGTAACCAGGCCAGCACCGACAGTGGAAGGAGCCGACAGTGTTTGAACAGGAGGCAAACGGATGGCACTGTTTCAAATAACACTCGTCAATATCTGCAAAGACACACAGACATGAGACATAATGAACTGTTATCATTTCTCACAATGAGGATCTCTGCATTTCACATTGTGGCCACCGGGTCGATTTGGAGGGAAATCTGCTGGATTGCTTTACGGCACAAAACAGGAAGAGGGTGCTGTTCTTCCAGCGGCGGCACCTTGCTGGTACCCCGGTGTCTGCCATCAAACCTCTGGAGCTTGTTCAGAAAGCTGCAGCTCCTCTGGTGTTCAACGGCATGGTGTGTGTGTGTGTGTGTGTGTGTGTGTGTGTGTGTGTGTATTTGAGGACAATCCACAGCAGATGTAACGGAAGTGAATGACAGACTGTCTTACCAACACAAGCTCTCCAGTCTTGGTCCAGTTCGAAGCCCAGATCACAGACACAGTGGTGGCCGCCGGGCGTGTTGAGGCACTGGGAGTTGGGGGGGCAGAAGGCCACGCCCTCAGCGCACTCATCCACATCTACAGTGAAACAAACCCAGTGATCCTGCTTTTGGTAAAAGTATTTTTATTGTTTGTTTCTATGGAGGAGCTGTATCATAATGTAAAATGTAATGAATAACTTCTGGACAACTCAATAAAAGACAGAGGTCATATTATCTGTGCACGGCATTGACCAAGCCACAGGATGTGATGCAACGACCCCTTGTGCTATTTTAGGCCGAGCTAGCTTTGAGAAGTTGAGCAACAGACTCATGAGACCCGCCTCCCCAACTGACCCCATGAAGTCTTCCTGCCTCATCGTGTTTCTCTGTGTCTTATTTTGCTGTCTCATATCTCATTGTCATTTTCCATGTTATTGTCCATTTTATTGTTTGTGCACCTATTGCACGCTCAGCCGTCCTGGTTCTAACGTAGTTTCTGACATCTTTTTCCTAATAAAGTTTTTAGTAGTTTTTCCTCATCTTCACTGAGGAGCTAAGGTTGGTGGTGCTGGTTAGGCTAGGCTAGGCTAGGCTAGGTATCATCATTTTGTTTTGTGATTGATTGTTGATCAGTTTAGTCTAGGTCTGTGAAGTCCTTTACGACATGCGTTGTGATGAAGGGCTATATAAACCAACTTGTAACTCCAGAAGGATTAACAGATCCACCCCCCGCCACTACCCTGACATATATTGCACAATACCATAACAGTTGCGTCCGTCTCCTCTGTACCCCATGGCACACTGGCAGTAGTAGCTGTGTCCCATTACTGCGTCGCCCACACACTGGGCCTTGGGGTCACAGCGGTGGTTTTCTCCACTGCATGGGTTCACCCAGTTGGGGTCTGGAAACACAAGACAGACCACAACGTTCATCAGAGACAGTTTGTTCCCACTGTGCACAGGAATTTGTTTATTCCAATACACTGCCAGGCCAGAACGAAGTGTACCATTGTGGCGATGTGGTTGCATCCCCCTTGTACCCATGTGAGCTTTAACTAGACAATGCTGCACGTTAGCGGCTCCATGTGGCAGCGAGAGGTAACTGTTTGAACAAGTTGAACTTCAACACGCTAGACCGGCACATAGGCTACGTCACGTCCCTGCCTCTTTCTGCAGGAAAACAAACAACGTGCTATAGATTGCAATATTAAATACAATACATTTCCAGATCAGTCTGCAGATTTAAACTTTATTTTATGGCATAAAGTGTTTCCACCACATTCAATAGCTCAATGTAATCATCTTTAAGCTTGTGCCCAGTCAGCAGAGAAGTGCTGCAGTGGCTCTACAAAGCACCTACCTACTGTACTCCTACCTGACAGAACCTCCAGTTAACACTATCATCTGTGTTATACCTGACACTCTGTTAAATCTGCTGTTAGTAAAATGCTTCATTTCATTTCACAGTGTTGGGTATACCTCTTACTGATGCTACTAGCTAATGTACAGTTGTTTGAGCCGCTGAGTCAGTATTACCAGCAACGGGATTCCACCCTTGCACATAGCTAATTTCCACCATCTGCACGGTAAAATATTTCACTGGGGGACCGTGGTGTTCCAAGGACTCGCCCACAGCACAGCAGCACAGGCAAAACTCTCTTGAAGTGGCTCCATATTGTTTTAAATCTCATCAAATAGGAATTCACACAGCCACTAAAATGGAAAACTACAGATTTCTGGTATCCCACAAATTCTTCACCAATTTGTTGATGCAAAAAGCTGGTAAATTGGGGGTAAACAGGCAACAGACGTCACGATTTAGCGGCTATATACCCAGAAATCATGCGATGTGTCAGGAAACATGTTTACCAAGTCTGTGGTGCTTTTTACCAAAGGGATGAGAGGAATAAGATGGAAGCAGAGGAAGCTGGTGGGTCCAGAATAAAGTTATTGCAAAATAAAGTGGCACAATAAGTAATAATAATAATACATTTATTTTATATAGCGCTTTTCTGAGCACCCAAAGACGCTTAACATTAAAATCACAAAGAATAAAAACACAGCCAATATTACAGTAAAATAGAGAGAAAAAGAAAACAAAGGAAAATGAAATGAAATGAAATGAGACATTTAAAAGCAAGGTGCAAAACTTTAAAAAGGTGAGTTTTGAAGGAGGGGAATGAAAGTAGTGAAGTAGTTTTCCTACTCTACTTCCTAACTGGGTATCAAGTTTTCTCTTTTTTTTTAGATATACAGATTGGTTCACTACAAAATCCTTTATAGAGCAAAGGACAATAAAAGGACACAAACAAATACTATAAAAACATGAGGGAACCACAACTATAAGATAGGAGGTAAGAGCTAGTGTTTACGTATGTGTGTGTGTGTGTTCCAGGACTCAATGCAACACACTCTGGTCAACATAAATGAGCGGTTTGCTGCACGTACCTCCTCCAGGTCCCACTGTGGTGGTGATGGAGTATCTCAGGACGTTCCCCTCCTTGGCGTACATGACCATGAGCCGCTCTGCGCTCAGCTGTTGGCGTTCTGGACCGGAGGAGCATCGCTGGACTGTCATGTTCTGCTGCAGCCGGTAGGAGAAACGCTCCAGCCCGCCGTTCTCCGACACCACAGAGTACTCCTGCAGCGAGGAGGAAGTCGCCACTGGAAAACAGCGACAGCACACAGAGAGGCTTTACAGGTGTGTCAGAAATCTCCCAGGTGTCGGTCAATCAACCAATCTCATAAGTGAATGTGAACAGGTTGATAAGGTAGAACTGTTTCCAAATATAGGTTACTGTGACACAAGACGCAAAATAGTGTATGACATCATCTGGTGACTTTTTATGTTACGTCTATAAGACATAAATAAAAAATAAATAACAATCTGGTGACTTTATGCTGGTGTGATAACACTGTTGCCATGTTGCCTCTAGATTTAGCAACTTTTCAGACTTTGAGGAGTAAAATCACTGGTGCTTGTCTAATCCAAGGAGGTCTGATGACCACAGCACTTCCCATAGTCAATGGAGCCTCCTGTTAGACTGTTAGCCCTGACCCTAACCCCTCCCTAGCACATGACATCGTCTGGTGACTTCTACTGATGTTTTCAACAGCCAATAGCTACTTTCCTTGGAAAAGAGCTGGCAACACTGGTAAACTGCCTTGTCTTCAGCCCTAGTCTCTCTTGAGAAGAGTTAGCCCTGATCCAGGACCTGTGCTGCTCCATCGGAGAGGTCTATAACGAAAAAACTACACAGAATTTCACAGATGTCCGTAATCCTTGACTTTACTTTCACTGTGGAAAAGTCTCCTCTGTACAGATAAACTTTTAGACTTGGTTAAAGACATGTGTACCCCAAATCTCCAATGTGATGACAGATGACCTACTCGCGTCACTCTGGAGGTGTCTGTCAGCCATCTTTGATTTCATTACATTGGATCCCCCCTGGTGCAATGTGTACATACATGTCTGTGCCTCAGAGGGATACGCAAAGAAAAAATTGCCTATTTCCAGGTTCCTTTAAGTACCTGAGTGGTTGAAGTAAAAAATTTCCTTGTATGGTTCCAGTTGAACCGTGGCGCCGGCGGGGAGGAAGGGCAGTTCCCCACGGATAAACACCTCGACCCACAGAGCGTGGAAGGAGTCCAGTCCCCGGGCCCTGTGGCAAATACTGAGGTTCTCCTCACCGGGGGAGAACGTCAGCTCGGCGTGATGCGTGAACTCAGCACCTGAAATCGCCATAACACACAGTATCCCACAACACAACGTAGGCCTGGTCACTTTTTTCTCAAAGTGTTGAATATTGCGTAACAACAGAAGAGTTGACTAATCCTGCAAAATGTTGCCTTGCTTCACTTTCATTCATTCAACTGCTTAACTTGAAACATAAGTGACCAAAACTGGCTTGGCACATTTGATGATACCACTTGACACAACAGGACAGAGCCAGGTCAATTCTGATTGGTGGTTTCAGTTGGCATCTTTCTTGAGGAATTTTGGAGAATCTAGTTTTTATGCACTTATTGTGCAGGTGTCATTGGACAGTGTTACACCCAATGCTGGGGATACTAGTTGGGGGGGTGACTGGATAAAGTCCTGTTTGAAGCTGACAGGTGGATTTCTTGCTCGAGTTGAAAAATTTCACTCACTGAAAAACTCACCGCCTCAATCCATGTGCATGCAGTTTGCATGCATTCACAGTCACACCAGCTCTGAACTTTTTCCTGCATTCAGGATTCAGGTGAGAGAGGGCATCCACAGAGCCTACCAGTGATGCTGAAGCCATTCTGGTGGTCCTGGAGCTCCGAGGCGAATAGCCAGCCAAACAGGCCGACGATGGGACTCACTGTCATCAGGGCCCCTGCTAGCTCTGGAATGGGGCTGATGGAGACATGGACCCGGCCCTCGGCCTCTACCGCATAACCATGGAGGTCAACCCCGTCCAATACAACCTCTGACCCCCCGACAGACAACTGCCCGTTCAGCTTCCCGTTGAAACGCTGGGGAACGCCTGGGGGAAGGGATACAGTAGCCTAAGAGCACATTCACATGCACAAGGACATGCACGGGTACATCTGCATGCACACATACAGACATAAGGTACACACAAGCCACATCCATGAACTAACCTTGTGGGAAGCACTGCCTCCCATTGCCATAGTACCCAGATCTGCAGTGACAACAGGGTCCGTCTATGTGGTCCGTACAGTAACTGTCCGGGGAACAGAGCTGAAAGATCTGGCTGCAGGTCTGCTTGGGGCTAGGAGGACCTCTGGAGGTTGAGGGAGCAGGGCTGGGGGTCTGTAGGGGGGCGGGGACTGGCGAAGTGGCCGAGGTAGATGAAGAGTTACCCTCAGAATGGAAGTAGGAAGGGATCTTCAGACCTGAGATCTGAGGCGTCGCAGTGCTGGTCTTCCATAAACGTGAGAAAGTGACCAAGGGAAAGGAGCTGTTTGCCGTAGCGGGTACGATGTTCTGGAAAGAGGGGTAGCTGCCGATGTGGAAGAGCCACAGTCCTCTCACACCGGTATTCCCTTCCCTAGGAAGAGTAACACACTGATGAAAATATTAGATATTAGGTGCGTTTCATCAGGGCAGGATGTCCTGCCCAGGCTTTTTGTCCACCAGCCACAATGGAAACCACATTCTAAATTTCAAGTCAAGTCAAGAAGTCGAGAACTTTATTTGTCACATAGGCATACAGGATGTGCAGTGATGTGCAGGATGTTTAACCAGAGAATTTGAGCTTCCAAACATGGTTGTTTACCAAAGAGGCTGGGAAAGTAGACCAGCCTACCAGCCATTGCCCAAATTTACCAGCAAATGGCTGGTGGCAGGTTTTGATGTCCCACCTTCCATATTATTGTTGTTGTTGTTGTTGTTGTTGTTGTTATTATTATTTTATTTATTTATTTTTATTTTCATTTAATTCCAAAATGGCCTTATGACAGGGAACTTTTTATTATTTTATTGTTATTAGTAGTAGTAGTAGTCGTAACAGTAGTAGCCTAGTAGTAGTGGTAGTAATGTATCAATATATATATGTGTAAGGATGATTGATATTTGTTTCTCTGACTCACCGGTGGAGCCTCTTCACTCTCTGTTCAGGGACAGAGTAATAACGCTCCTCTGAGCTGCCGCTGTCCCACCCGTTGAACCCGACCGTGGCGGGAAGCTCGTCTCCCCTGCCATGGGACGATTCGGGCCTCGTCCCAAAGAAGTGCAGCCCGTCCTCAGGGTACAGGAACAGGGCGATGGAGTCTGTGTCGTCAGAAGCCAACACGACCTGGAACGTGTTCACCTGGAGAACAAAAAAATGTTCTCTACCTTACCTGGCACTTCTCTATCATATATGAATGGATGGATGGATGAATTCATGGTGGAGGTTTTTTGGTTGAGGTTCTTTCCCTGGCCAGATTCAAACCTGCAGCCTCTCAGTCCCAAGTCTATTTCTCTCACCTTCTTCCACCATCAGTTTTGGAGATTGAGTTTGTATCTAGAATTAACATTTTGACTAGCCACTATTGTGGATGTGTGGAGATCTAGATATGTCAACTTCCTGTTTAGACTAGTCATAATTGCATTGTAGATATCAAGAATCACCACTTTTACTTGTCATAATTTCATTATTGGAATTATGATTTAAAAAGGACTAATAGATCCCTATGAGTTGGATTTCCTCAAGTAATTAAATGTTAAAGGCTGTGCCATATTATGATTATCAACCTTCTGGTGGAACTGACTGGAGTTCCTGGTCTACCTGGCTTTCTATTACATCACTGATCAGACGGATCTCTCACCCTATCAGAGGACTCGGGGGGTTGACCTGCTTGCTGGTGGAGGCCAACCTTCTTCCAGGTTATAATGACTGCGTGGGTTGGTATGAAAGCAGCGTTTGGGAAACTCCTTAGGAAGATCCCTGCCGTGTGGTTCAGGACGTCCGTGGACTCTTCCATGCGGTAGTAAACGGCTCCTTGGCCCCGGCTGGTGTCTAGGTCCGTCAGAAAGGGTGCAATAGCTGGAAACCCCAACGGGAAACCCCGATGCACATATTCCTGCTCTCTGGGAGGCGGCTGCATACACACCATCCCATTGGTGGCTATCTGAGAGACAGACAGGGACAGCTCTGTTTGTACACCCTGATGCCATGTCACACCAAAACTACAAGTTCCTATAATACAGTAATATTATAGTTACCTATTGTATCTCCTATATGACACAATAGGATATTAATAAAAATACCTTAGAGTCACTATAAACTCACTAAGGAGTACCAGACTATAATATACTATACTATAAATATTATAGGTACCCATCGTTTCTCCTATATGATATGATAGGACATAAAAAAGCACCATAAGGCCACTTTAAACTGTTAATATAGGAATATTATATGTACCTATAGTATGTCCTATGATATCTCCTATTGCAGATAGAGTCACTATAAACTCCCTACTGAGTACCACAGACACACTATAAGCCCCTATAGAAATATTATAGAAAAATTATAGTGATACCAATTGCGATAAAGATATGACAAAGTACCATAAGGTCACCATAAACTCACTATTGAGAATCGCAGACACACTCTAAGTCCCTATTATAGGAATATTGTAGTGATTTTTCTTCAGGGCAATAAATGAATTTCTACAACGTCCTAACTGTGTTAAATGAAAACGATAGACTTACATAAAGGTCGTAGTACTGCGTGTCATAGAAAAATAGAGGCTTTTTCAATCTGAGGGCCTCTGACACTTCATCATCACCGCTGCTCAGCGTGGAATCGCCGACCTCCACTCCATGAGGAAAAACAAGAGAGCCGCACTTCGTGACAAAAACAGCATAACTCAAGAATAAAACCAGAAATGTGTTTTTCATATCGCTGCGCTTTGATAAGAGGATCTGTCAGAGAGGTTTTGGGTTGGCTGCGGCAGTCGGACAGGCGCGTGAAGATAAAGTGGCAATTTAAAATCTATAAAAAGCCTTGAAAACCGCCTCGTATATCACAGGTTCAGAGACACAACAGTTGAGGACGGCTGTGTCTTTGCTTTGTGCCGCTGGAAAAAGGCTCTAGTGTCGTCTACTGAGATACACATGTCCATATATCCATATATAGACTATAGGCCTACCCGTCTTAAAAGCTATTTTTTCTTAAAACAAGTGAAAAAAATGGGGTGAGAAAGTGGCTTGTTTCCAATGCAGATCAACTTATTTTTAATTTTCTTCACTCAAATGATATTTTCTTGATCTGCCTGGTTGCAAAATATTAATACTAATATTAATAAATCCTCCAGCAAGTGAAACTGCATTAAATTCTAAAGAGTTTAAGACTGAATGTGGCATTAAATGTCTTAGGATGGACCTTTATATAATATTAAATAATATTACACCGTCTTCCATTTTAGAAATAGTTATTATATTACAATATTAGCTATTTTGGTGTTTCCTTTTTGTTTATGTCGTTGGGCAAAGCGGATATAATGTGTTTTTATGTTCGCCTGGCTTTGGTTTGCTATTGCTTTAATTACTATTTGTGTTTCTATATTGTTATGGTCTTTTATTGTAGTTTATTTAATTGTGTGCGATTTCCAATGCCGTCGGCCTTTTCCCATTTTTGGTGAAGCACTTGTGTTTTAAAGCGCTGTAAACATAAAGTTGAAGTTGAAGTGGAGTATATTTGGGGAAGTCATTCCCGCTGATTTGGTGACTCAGCTTCAGATCCCGTTAAGTCGTGCGCTCTTCCTCAGAAGCAAAACAGATCAGACGTGGGTGGGGCAGAAAAATAGTAACGAACTCTGTGGTTGTTTTAACACGTGCGTTTTGACGCAACCACTGCTCAGTGCCGTCTGCTGGTGCCGTTTGCATGGGGAAGTTCTGGTTCTACTTCTGAAGGATCGAGTTCTTATCGAGTTCAAAGTTCTTATGGCACATAACACTTCGGATCACCTCACCTGCCACCTAAGAGCCACCGTTGAGTCCGGCCAGCCCGTGGTGTCTGCGGTCATGTTCTCCACTGGTGCTGCGGGCAACATCATCGCGCTGGTGCTGCTGGAGATGCGGCGCAATAGGAGAAGTCCGTCCCTGTTCCAGGTCCTGGTGACGGCGCTCCTCATAACGGATTTACTGGGCACCGTGGCTGTCAGTCCGGTCGTGCTGACTTCTTACGCCCGGAACAGGACTCTGATGGGCATGAGCGACGGCGGGGAGGTATGCTCCTACTTCGGGTTCAGCATGACCTTCCTGAGCCTCTGCACGTTGGCCATCCTGTGCGCCATGGCGTTGGAGCGGTACCTCTCCATAGGCCACCCTTACTTTTACGAGCGGCACTTGAGCAAACGCTGCGGGTACATCGCTGTTGCGCTCATCTACCTGGCCTGCGTCCTCTTCTGCGTGGCTCCGTTCATGGGTTTCGGTTCCTATGTGCAGTATTGCCCGGGGACCTGGTGCTTCCTGGACATGAGCCCGCCGGACGCACAGCATAAGGTTTACACTGGGTTTTATGCGACTTTCACGCTCACCATGATCTCAGGCACCGTGCTGTGCAACGTCTCTGTCATTTACTACCTGGTCATGATGCGCAGGAGGCGCAAAGCGCACAGGACCGGGGTGTCGGGTCACGCGGGGGTCTACCGCCGGTCCCTGTCCCTGACAGAGGAGGTGGAACATCTCCTGCTGCTGGTTTTCATCACGGTGGCCTTCATCGTTTGCTCCTTTCCCTTAGTGGTAAGAGCACTGGTTTTACTCGGTCGAAATATTTGACCTGTCACCCTTACAAAAAAGAACTATAGCTATAAAATGTAGAATGTAGAAGTCCATATATCGGAATAGGAATAACATAGTGATACAGACAGACCATGCAACATAGACCAAGGTTACGTGAATTCGTCTAAAATATGAAGATATATATATAAAAAAGATAATAAAAAAAATAATAATAAAAATAAAAATAGTATAAATTGTCCAATAATAGGAGATCAAACAGATACCATAAAGTACGATAAGGTACTGAGTACCGGGACTAATATAAGTTCATATAGGAATATTATAGGACTGTAATAGGAGTATTATAGTGACATCTTGGGATATAAAAATAACATAAAGTTTGATGAGGTCACTATAAACTCAGTATTGAGACAGGCACTAAGTCCCTACAGGAATATTATAGAACATTATTTAATTACAGAGCTTCTCTGCTCTTTAAAATAAAATAAAATAAAATAATAAAATAACTTGCTACAACAGCAGATGACATGTAGCAATGGATTTGATGAAGGCACACAGACTGGTCTGTCACGTGGACTGCTCAGATAAACCACATGGGAAGTGACGTCACCTGTCAATAATGAGGTCAATACATCAGTGAGAAATAGGTATAACCAAAAGATTTGATTTGTGATTTTTTTTTATGAAGCCCCCAGACAAGGTCTCTGTCTTTTTCTATTTCACCAAAACAGACACATCATATGTACAAACATATTGTTTTGTCATGATATCTGCAATGGCTGGGTTTTGACTCTTCTTTTAATATTTTCAATGAAATATAGATGGCTCTTTATTGTCCCTGAGGGGACATTACAGTTATGCAGCAGTGTACAAAGCAAGAGAGAGGCACACAGCACTATACATTAAACAAAATTACAAAAATATACAAAAAATATACAAAAAGTACAAAAAATATACAAATTAGTGCATACCAGTGACAAGAAATAAGCTAATTAGCTTTAGTGCAATTTACAGTTGTGTAATTTTGATATTCAAGGTGTGTGTGTGTGTGTGTGTGTGTGTGTGTGTGGCAGTGCCGTTTCAGGTAGTCCGCTTGTGCAAATGTGATATTTCCTCTACAGAGCACGATGGGGCTCATACAAGAACGCGTGGGTTATGAAAACACTTATAAATCTATCGTCTATTTCACTTAAAAACACAGACAACCTAATCCTGGTAATTCGGAGACTGCTGGCATGTCACTTGACTTCTTTCATGACTGGACTTGACACTTTACTGACTAACTAAAATGACGTAATAAAATCAAATAGCAAAGGAGCAAAGCCCCTGTTCATACAAAAGGCACAGTGCCATATCTACCCTGCCTTCAGCTCAAAATGGCACTCCTCCATTTCCGCTCCCAAGGCTGAAAAAGTTGAGGCGTGAAAAAGCAATGCATCAGCCAGTTGCAGTTATTACATAGCACTCTGAATTATATATTAGGACTATGCAAATTCAATTTTCTCTCTTTCTCCATTTCCAGTCTCGTGGCGATTTAAAAACCCTGTTACAGCATGCAAGGTCTTTTTATAGAGCTGAAAACTTCCGTGATGGAAAAGGGAATAATAAGCTGTGGAGGCTGCAGAGAAAGAGGAACAGTGAAAGAAGTAGGAAGAGAAAATGAGCCTGGTTCTGATTAAGGCAGCACAGGCCATGGACTGCGTAAAGTGGGCCTCAGGGGAGCGAATGCTCTGAGGGCAGGGCCCTTCTGTCTGTCTGCTGGAAAGAGAGGAGTGTGTGGTTGGGAGGAAGATGTCTGCCAGTCGAGTCCTGCAGGCTGCCTCTCCTGACTGGACAGAAGGTGGGTCATTGAGCCAAGGATAATAGATGACAAGGTGTCTGTTAAATGACTTTATTGAATGATACTCAGGCAAAGGGCTACCCGATGGGAAGCATAGGGTAGTTTCCTCCACAGAGCCCATTAAGATCATTTAAAAAGACACCTCAGAGAGTATTTTCCCACTTAAACCATGACCACTTGCCAAAGATGAAAGTATCATGACTATTTTTCATCTTTTCTAAAGAAATTTTATTTGGCCTTGTTCACTAACAACTTTTAGCAAATTAGTCCCTTTGCCAGGAGCATTGCAATTGTCTCTGCTTGGCAACCCACGACTGCTGATCCTGCCTGCCAACTAGCTGATGAGCTGATGAGTTAGTTAGCCAAAATACTTTGTGGGTATTTATAAAACTGAATAAATGCTGCCGCTACAAACACAAAGCTGCTTTCCAGGGTATATTGAGTTATAAATAAATGTTTTCATATAAAAGCTAGCAGGTCAGAGTTTCATGGTAATGTTGTGACATCAGTTTCATCCAGGAACATCTTCTCAAGGACTACAGTTCTCACTAGGCTTGACTGCTATTTTGATCATTTTAAAGTTAAGGGAAGAAATTTTGAGATCCACCTCTGGCTGGGCACATGGAGTTGTACACGAGGCTGTGCACCACCTCAAATTTTATTGACGATTGCGGTGGGGTTATTTTTTCTTGTTGGGGTTTGTGTAAAGCTGAAATTTCCTATAGAAGCTCTAAAGTACTGGAGTTTTTAGGCGCACAGTCATCATGAGACAGTGACGGTCAGGATTTCCAATGGGAAGCTTTCATTTATTATCACAATCATGAATGTTGAGGTACACAGATGGCACATCTGCATCTCCCATGCGTCTAGCCACACAGACAGCATGAACCAAGCCTTAGAGCCATGGGAAGCTACCCACCTCCCACCTCTGATCTCAGCATGGGGACTCCTCCAACTCGAAGAACAAGCTGACCTCAGGGCACTGTTGTAAACTGGCAGCCTCTCTTATCTGGTAAAGAAACACCCAAAAGGAAGGCTGGGTAACCACATCCGTATTGAACTGCTGGAGGCCCTCACGCACAAGCCAGATAAATGGATACTGCAACAACAAGACTCTCATGATTTTTTAAACAAGTAGTGGAAAGTAATTGGGTTATCCCCGCTAAGAGTGCAAGTTCAGCCCTTTGTCCAAGTAGTCATTTGATAGTCGTGTCACAAGCCAGCCCACGAGCTAAATAAATGGCTAGGCTTTCTCTATACAGCCACTGTGCTCCATTTACACTCCTGACAAGGAGGTTAGCAGATCAGCTCATTGTTGTCCAACGTTTAATCCTCATCAAAAATGTACAGCAGAAAGCACTGTTATGACTAGGGGTCGACCCATATGGTTTTTTCAGGGCCAATACCGATACTGATTATTAGTAATCAAGTAGACCGATAAACAATATTTGGAACCGATATACATTTGCAGTAAAAATGAAAATCTTGGTGTCAAAATTTAGAATAACGCAAACTCCAACACAAAACTTTGTTGAAATGCCTTTAAGCATGTGTTTAATTAAAAAATAACTTTTCAACATTAGCTTAAAACAAAAAGTGCAGGGAGCTCCCAGCAGCATTTCTTATAAAGTTAACCGCAGGCTGACATATGCTTAACCATGATTATGCTCCATTTATTACAGCTAAACAGCTTTGCAAAGCCTTTAGCTGGTTGTTATATATTAACAACATGTGATATCAGGGAACCTGTCATTCAAAACTAGGCTACTTCATTACTAATGATTACTGTAGCTGAATATGTACAATAGCAATAGAAGTGACTATTCAACTCTGACAACTGTACACCATCCATGCAGTCCATGTATGGATTAACACAGGCCTTAGATGCAGTTCCATAAAGTCTCTAACAACAATATCCTGCACCTCTCTACAAGAAACAGAGTCAGAAACAGCTTCAGGACACACTTACAGTAACGTGACTAGTAGTTGTGGGTTGAGCCTGTGAGAGTATGACTGGCCCTGGTAACGGTAAGTGACGTGCAAGAAATAATGTTATAGCCTATACATTTTTTGCTAGTCAGCTGGCTAAATTATGGATCAACAAATGAACTTGTTGACCTTGGTTATCGCATTCAAGTTAGCTCTACGAGACCCAACATTAGCTTACGGCCATCGGCTACCTAGCTCGCTCACCGGAGCTGCTCCAGCCTGCAAATGCGTTCCTCTGCAACTGTGCCCGTCTGTGGCACAGTAGCCTTCAATGTTGAGGCTATTACTCGTGACTCAGATAGTGCTGTGGGCGGGACATTGCTCAAGTCCACAGAGTGGTGACTACAGACAGAGAGAGGCGGCAGAGTCAAAGTAGCGCATTTTTAAACTAATTTATTTTATCGGCAATCAGATAAAAAAAATAACGATACCGATAATTGTAAAAGGCCGATAATCGGTCGACCCCTAGTTATGACACTGTTATGACGCTGCCCAAAACATCTAGGGTCAGCTAGAATGTGGTGCATGGTTTGCCTAACGTAAACTGAACAATAATGATAATTGCACATAATATTAAAATGGCTGCCTGACTGATCATGCATTAGGATGCTGGGTAAATTTAGTGCTTCATCCATGTAGCACTCTGGCAGTATCTGTCCAGTGTCAACAGCCTTACCACTGGCCCTCACTTTCTTCCCCTCCTTTCCACCAGTCAGCCCCGGGGCTGTACAGATTAGGCAGCAATCAATAGGATTTGAACACACACACTCCTCACAGCCTGTCCATCCTCCTGCTTTCCTTGTCTCCCCCCTTTCTGCTTGCTTTCCCTTCATCTACCCCATACTGACAGACACTTTTATAGACACTGGCAGCGGCTCACAGGCTTTCCACTGACAGATACACAGGCTTATCTAGGCCAGCAGCCTTTGAGTGCTAATCAAATAAACAGAAATGCAACTCAATATGGGGAGAGAGAGGAGATGGAGCAACATACAGTAAGGGTTCCCCTGCAGATGCCAATTTTGCTATTACTTGACCATGACGCAGGCACAAAAATAAAGAACTACAGCACAGAGAGTGTACACGTCTAAACATAGCCAGAAGTATGATGAGGGGCAGAATTAGGACTTCAGGAGTTAAGATAAAGTTTGGTCCAAGATCAGCCTCATCTATTGTCACTGCATAGGCCTGCATAACAGAGACGGCCCAATGTATGTGAAGCGCTGTGCTATTTTTGCCGTTTCAGAAGGAACAGAACAGACCTGATTGGTTTCCTCATGTCACTGTTACAGAGAAAGGCTCTCAGATCAAACACACAGAAGGATAAAGCTGCTCTCCAAACATCAGAAATACAATGAATAAACATGAATCTCAGTGTTGAGCTCATTAAATTACACTCTGATCAAAAGGGGCCGCAGAGTACTCTGTTTTCTGTGAATGAGGCTCTACAATACCCTGCGTATAAGCTATTTAGCATTACTAGTAACAAACCCACTGTTAAATTAGTACCTAGCCTTGCTGTATTCTGCCTGGCATCCATCTTGGATTTACTTTGCCGTTATTATTCTAAAGGTCAGATCCACACATGACTAGTGTTTCAGGAACTGGCTCTAGGCTAACATTCACTTACAACATATAGGCCTACGCCAATTCAGAGGACCCATTCATCTCATAGACTTGTATTATTCCTCTCTTCATCTGAGTTTTGCTATCCTGCATCAAGTAGTTTGTGGATCAAATTATAAATTAGGCTCTTAGGAACAATTAAATATGGAGACGAGAGCAGTTTCACCATTAACACTGGTTTCTTTCTTATTTCCATCCATCTTGCCATCTCTCTCGACAGCCAGTCACGGACCAGGTGGCTCAGTCTTTAGAGTTCACTCAGCAGTGAACACAGAGACTCCCCACTGGTTAGTTGCCTATCCATCAATGAGACCACATTGTAACAGAAAGAAAGCAAAGTCAGGGGTATGGCACAGAAAACAATGAATGAAGTTCATCAGATGTGTGAGCCAAAGAGCAGTGGCTTTTCAAGTGTGCTCTTCAGCAAGCACCTAACAGAGCCTTTTTCATTCAGTTAAAGAAAGGTATAAAGTTGAGCTGGTGGGATAATTAGATATAGAATAAGGACAATTCTTCAGTCTCTACACAGTTTCCACTTGTATAAACCAAATCACGAGCTCATCAGTAACTTCAAACTGTTGCTATGGGGTGATAAAGACAAACAAAGCCAGGGTGATTCAGTGCTGACGTGATAGAGTGGACATGTGGACAGAAATTAAGCCATCCTCCATCTGTTGACCCAAAGTGTGTGAACATTTTGAACTCTAATATGTCCCTGTGCATAATATTGAGCATTATTAATGGGAGGCAGGACTGATAGGTGTGGGTGAGATCATATTGTTTGTGATAACATCAATATTAAGATGCCTGTGAAATGCCATGTGTCATTATCGAGTATGACAAATGATCATGTGCACGTGAATTGCAAAGGATTGATTGCGTCAATCCCGTGGGTAAAGGATGTCAGCACAGCATCATGTAACATGGTTCTGTAAAACCCGCTGAACAATTTCTCCATGTGGATCTACTACACTCGCTTGGAGGCAGTTTGGAATTGAACAAATTTACTTTCGCTTTGCATACCTGCCATAAGTTAGTTTGTTCGTTGTTGAAAGAAAGTTCAACAACAGATCTATCCATCTTTGCATTTATCACCCCAGAGTCATCTAACTCCACAAAAAGCCCAAATATCCAGCAGAAAAAAAACAACAAGGGTTAAATATTTAGGTTATTTCTAAGTCCACATACTGTTCTAGTACCTTTCGGATCAATGTGTGTCATTCATAATTGACAAATACTTTGAGGTAGACATTTTCCGGAAAGTGACAGGAATGATACTCCCCATCAGTAATTTATGGGAGTGATAAATGGGAGTAATAAATGAATGAGTAATAAATGAATCCAGATTGTTCCATAAAATCACTGACGTGCAATGCACTATATTACTAACGTTGTCCTGCAATACTCACACTGTCTGGAGAGTGTAAGTAAGTGGGACTTTTTATTTATTCTTCTTATTATATGGATATTATACATTTTTAATTGACTCTGGAAATAGTCTTTGATTTATAATTGCTGCTTTCATTTATAAAATACCTCTTTTCTCTTAACTTGAACACTCAGCTTATTACAGTCACTTTGCAAGGAAAAACATAATATTCTATTTTATTAATTTTTTAAAAAGCTAAAATATCATATCTTCAAAATATCATCAATACCGACATCGTCAAAATGGCTGAAAATATTTGGATATTATTTGCTGTATTTTTCATATTCCTGTGATTAAATGGCCAAACGTAGACGATGTGGTGTCACATCGATTTCCAGCGCAGCTACAATGGCATTTAATAGGAGGAACATTTTTTCCAGCGATCTAAAACATCAACGGTAAGCGCCAGGTTTCAGTGACAGTCACACAGACTCAAAGATCAAAAGCTTCTTTCTAGACCCACTAGAACTTCCACTATTGCTCCCTCTACCTACACGTAAAACCCACAGCTGATGATGCATTCAGTCAAATGAGAGTATACTGTGAAAGACACTGGGAAAGACAGTTCGCGTCAACCTCGTAGTGGTAATTCCGAATAGGAAATATCGGAAGTTTTTGAAGGCTCCGATATCTCCCACCTGACGGTACAAATAATGGTAGGGTGTCAAACATGGCTGCCGCGAAGCTACCAAAGTCCACAGTCCAAGGTAATAAAAATAAGAATTACTAGTTATATTCACACTAGTACACTTCTGCACAATCCACTTTGTTTATGATTGACTACCTGTTGCAGTTCGTTTGGATGGCAAAGCAACTTAACGAGTTGTTGCTATGCAGCTAGCTTGCAATAACCAAGGTCTTTCCAATGAGCTGAATGTGTGAACGCTTCTCATCTTTCCACTTCATCCAATATGACATGTATGCAGCAGTAGCAAGATCAGGCCCATTCTCTGGGGTTTGTCAAAAGGTATTATGGGAAATATATACCTTTAACATCATAGTAAATCATACAATCTGCGTGGTTGTGAATGGGTGTGTGTGTTAACATCGAGAAAAATGAGACAAGAGTAGCCTTGGTGTGAGCTGTGGGGTACAGACATTTTGCTTGGTTAATGTGTAATTTGCTGTTAAATCTCATAACTGTTAGCAATGCCAAGATCAACAGCCTGGGAGAAACTGAATGTAAACACTTCCTGACTGATATGAGGGGGTAAGTGGTGCTTTCTCACAACTGACCACAGTGTAGTTAAAACCTGCTACCATCTTAGAGCTGTGGGGAGTAGCAAAGCAAAACCTCTCATTAACCGAACCAGGACAGACCTGAGATACCAAAATAATATACAATGTTGGCCCTTGGCCCTACTGTTATTGTGATTCCACCACACCACCAGAAATAGTTTTACTGTAAGTAGGCTTAATCCGTTTGAATGAGTGTCTGCTCACTAGTGTTACTATGAGCACCTGGTTTCCATCTTTAGACCCAAAGAGCGTATGTGCTGAACAGCTGGCTGTCTCCAGTATTGTTTATACAACTAAACAACATGGATAAAGACCCTGGAACACTCATCTGCCCAGGAAAGACCAAAATACCTACTGTAGTAATAATGGGAGACAGTAAAAAAGAAATAGTAACTAGTCATTACATAATCTCTAACCCTGTATCAAAGATGAACATGTAGTCCAGGCAAATTGCCTGTTCTAGGGTTTTGTGTATGTCTGTGAAGTATCATTCTGCAGCCAGCTGTCCTTGTGCAATCACAAATGTTCACTCCCTTCTAACCGAAATGCATTTGACACACCCTGCAAGCTGCTGATCTCAGTTCTGTCAAATCGGTTCCCTGTTTTCTCTGCATTCTCCTCCAACTTTGCAAAACTGACACCGAATCACTCACGTGGAAATGTGGTCATCAAATGAGAACAAACATGAGCTTTACTTCCCTAACAGATTTCTGTGGTCCAAATAGCTGCAGAAAGGAAAATAATAAAAACCTGGCACTAACAGAAAGTTAATGTGCTACACACCTTGAGGGACACGCCCTATTTCTCTGTCTTGCTGGAAAAGTGAGTCACCCCTCTGGGAAAGAAGGGGGTACCAATGTGCCTTTGTATCCGTGCCATATTGGCACTTGAGAGACAACAGGCCCAGTAAGCACTCTACATGTGAGGTGTCACAGCCATATGATTAACTTAACCTCAAGTAGATATCGAGCCTATTTATCTACACTGGTGCATGATTGAGAACATTAAAATGGAGGCCAGTGGGTGAGAGCTAAGCTTACCTTTCACCTGAGCCGCAGGAGACACAGCATCCAGAAGCCTTGGTTGGAGCAGCCTGTTTCACCTGCAGAGAAAGAAACAGAGAGAGTTTTCACTCCAACTCACTTAGTACAAACAGACAAACTCCCTCCCTCCGTCCCTCCGTCCCTCCTTCCCGTGCTCCTCCTGGTCACGCCACCAGAGCCTGTGCCGGGGCCCAACCCCACCCAGTCCCCG
>OOFE01004139.1:6778-27584 GCA_900323365.1 Monocentris japonica
CGCCTGCCTCAGCTGTCCATCCAGCAGGTCCTCTGCCTCCTGGAGCTCCATCAGCCGATCCAGAGCCAGCTCCAGCCTCCTCTGCCAGTCGGCCGAGTCGGCATTGAGCTGCTCCCACCCGGTCGTGACGTCGTCGGCTTCCTTGCGCAGGACTCGCCCGACGTTCTGGGCGCGCTCCTCCGGACTGATGTCTGGAGAGACATAGGGGGAAGGAGGAGGGAGGGGACGAAGACAGGAGGACTTTTTTTCTGAATTGAAAAAAATGGAACTGAAAAACTATTTGGAGATAGGACAGCAGTGAGGTGTGTGATAAGAAAAATGCCTTTAAGAGGAACTGACAGGAAAATGCAGCGTTAATATTATCATCAGTCGTAATAGGAGTACTAGTACATTCCCAGTCCTTGTTACCACACCCTGAGAGCGCTTTGTCCAACACAATCTAAAAATCTATCCCCACGCCCCTTCTGTAATATTCACTGCACGATTATTTCAGGGCAACAGTCAATAGGGTAGAATTCAATGAAAACAGATAAAATGCATGTAATTCATCTTATTTCAAGTCTAATCCCCTTCCTCAGATGTACTCTTTGTCCAAACTCAGCCACGAGCCCTCTCTGTAGTAGCGTTATCTCTATACTACCTTACTGTTGAATACAAAATGAATGGTTTTCTTTTCTTTTGCAGTGAAAACAGCATTGCAGTTCATCCCACTTAAAAATCTTGGGATGAGAGCAGGCCTCCTCGTAAGGCGAAACTCTCGAGTGATATTTCACCGCTTACGGGAAGAACTCGTCGTGCACTCCCGTTTTCGGCCGCGCGACGGATGTGCTTTCGGGTCTGACGAAACAGCGTCTCTTTTGGAAAAGCCCGCTGACAGAGTGTAACCGAGGTTTGATGAATGACACTTTCAACATTATATCGCAAATACTTTCACTTCTAAGCTTTAAGTCAGCGCAGCATCTTTCGGTCTTTTGCCATATTTTCCTTTTCTTTGATTGCTGAGATCCTGCTGTGGTGTATCTGCTGAACGTGTTTACTTGAGCACAGCACCAGCCCTACTCAACTGCGATTTGAGGTGCCAATTTGACTTTTAAAGGAAGCTGGCTCCCCCCATGGAGCAACCAAAAGCACATAGCTGTGGCAAAGCCATTACTTTAATGAAGATTTGCACGCGAGAGATTGTCTCTCTTATATGCCAAACCACTCAAGTTGTTTGTAAGAGAAAGGTTTTCCAGCAATGGTAACAGAATGTAAAGCATGCAAAATGTCATATTGTCAAAAGCACTCTGCAAGTTCTGCTTTTAAGTACTTGGACAATTCCAAGGTCAAATCGCCGAGACAGCATAACTTACTAAGAGGAAGTAAGTGCTAGTTTCCCTCGGCGCAGTTTTTGAAGTCAACAGTGCTTAACTGCGGGAGTTCGCTCTTTTCTCTCTCTCTATTCTGTGTGTGTGTGTGAGTGTGTGTGTGAGCTGAAAGCATGTGGAGTTCAATGAGTTTAATAGGCTACAGCAAAAGTTCAGCTGTTTTCTACAGACCTGGTGACCAGGCTGTTGCCATGGTGTAGAGGGGACAGCAGAAAAGTCTGTGCGTGCTTGCCTGTGTGTGTGTGTGCATGTGTATACGTGCACGTGCTGCCAGTCTGTTACTAGGGTCCAGAGGTCATTATGTGACTCAGAGCAGAGAGAAAAGAAGGACCTATACGTCTAGACTGTAGACAAGTCAGTTTTGATGACCTCTTGCTCACTTCATATTTTCATGTATCGGCTTCAGGCTTCAGGACTGATCATGAAGCCCCTCTGGCAGAAAACGTCACTAAGGAACGAGGTATTTCCTGTATTTACCGTTTCTGTATTTGAATTTCAGGGACACGGCGTGTTGAAAACAGCACGTTCTTTCTGGGAATGTATCTAGGTTATATTTGAGATAACATAATAATAACCCTAACCTAAAAACCCAATAAAACAACAAAAAAAGTGCTGACTCTCGCTGCTTACAATGGCTTTTAATTGGCGCACACTTGTAATCCGCCCGGCACGCAAAACATCAAAGCAAGTCATTTCCAAAGTGGGCCGAGCCGAAGCACATTTCACCCAAAATTGAAGGATAGCTTAAATACAGCATTGTGTCCAGTTTTTGAAATTCATCTTCAACCTATTTTGGAAGCTCTCTCTTTCTGTGTGTGTGTGTGTGTGTGTGTGTTTGTGAGACCTCTCTTTTCAGGTGATGGTGTCTCTCTAGGTAGTTCAGACAGAAAGACTCTGACATCATCCAGCGCCCTGTTCACCACCGGCTCCTTCGCCCTCAGCTCCCTCCTGAAGCCCTGTGACACATACACACACACACACACACACACACACACAGTGGACTTGTCTTATCTTCCTAGATACATAAGCAGCCTCAACAGCCTCCCTAACTTGTAATGTTTATCAGTTAATGCAACATACTGCAGAAAACACCAAAACTGAACAATTTTGAGTGTGAATGAATGAATACAAATACATAAAAAATGAAAAATCAAGCATTTATGTGTGTGTGTGTGTGTGTGTGTGTGTGTGTGTGTATGTGCGCCCTACCCTGTGTGTGTCCAGCTGTGTATGCACGGCAGGGACGTCGCCCCCTACAGGCGGCTCCTTCTCCAGCTGTAGCCCTTTGATCCTCAGCCAGTTCAGGAGCTCCTGGAGGGACATGTGCAGCCTCTTCCAAGGGGCCATCTCTGAGTCCAGGTGGGCCCTATAAAAAATTGGCATTTGTGAGTTAGTTGTTTTTCTTCATGTACTCTGTTGAAACTTCTCTTTCTCTATTCTATCGTCTTTATATTTTTTCCACTATGCTCTCTCCTCTCTTTTACTCTGCCCTTGGGATCCTACATTGGATCCCAGGTTCAAAGATATACAGGGAATGTTGGGGCCAAGTGGGAAAACATGCTGTCCAAACGTGTCGCCTTTCATCACCTCACGTAATTCACTTTTTGTCAGAATATCTCCCAGTTTGTGTGCTTGTTCTTAAGCAGATAAGTGCAAGTTCATCTGTACAAGATCAATGAGATAAACAAGTTCAGCGTTGACATCATATATGAAATTGTCTTCACCGAGTCACAGCTCACGCCCTCGCTATGACGCACCCTAGATTCCAAATTCCATGATATTCCAGGAATTCCATGACCAGTGGGAAAACCTGGTCTTTTCTCTTCTCCTCCGCTCACCTCATGCTGATGGTCTTGTTGCACAGGTCGTTCCAGCGTTGGCCCATGTTGTCCAGGCGCCGCTTGAGCAGGGCGCCGTCCTCCGAGTCGCCCAGCGAGGCCACGATCCTCTGGCCGTTCTCATCCAGGGAGTGGTACAGCTCCGTGTGGCCGTCAATCTCCCCCTGGAGGTCCTGGATACACACACACACACAGACACACACACACACACACAGATTGGTGTACACAGAGGCAGGTAGGAATAAACACGCTAGAATTTGAGACCATAGTCCATAGAGGTTAATGTATTGAGGATGGAATGCAATCAGCGCTGAAACGTCAAAACGTTTCATGTAACCTGGATTTGTATTTATGATGTGTAAAGTGTTGAAGTCCCTTAATGTAGTTCTCCTGCAGGCAATCCTTCACTGAACTTGATTTGAACTTTCTTGATTGTACAGCAGAACTGAATTGAGTACACAGTAAAAGAAAACCATTGATTTCTTTAAACACAGCAGCAGTTCAGCATGCCATAAAAAGTTGAACTGCATCTGCAAGAACATTTAATGCCAAATGCTTTACATTAGATTTATAAATTGGGGTCCGCTTTTAGCCGAGTCTTATTCCAACAGGGTATTTCAACTTTCACTGAACAAATAAGTCAGTTAGTCTCACTCCTGTAGTAGATATGTTATCCTGACATGACATGACATGAAATGAGCTTGATCGAAACCATGGCCAGTGATGGATTTGTGTCTTCCTTCTAAAACTGAACCTAAGTAATACTTTGAAAGTAGCACTTTTACCAGACTCATAAAGAGTTTTCGAAGCGCAGATATCCATAAAAAAAAAAAAAAAAAAAAATCCTAACCTGAAGTTCATGGACATGGTCTGTAAAAATACTTTTGTCAATCAAGGACTTAGAATCCTTGAAAGGTACCCAATGTTTGTTCTAATTTTGTGCTATCAGCCATTCCCATCCACATTCACCACCATGCTGTTTCATGTTCCTGTCTTCACTGTAGCCTGCCAGCGTGGACAAAAACACGCCAACACGCTCCACATGCTCCACAGCCGTGACAGAAAGAAAGACCGTCATGTTGGCTCGAATTCCACAGGTTTTAGGACAGCGTGAAGTCGGCTGCTTGGCTTGTCCCTTTGAAATAAAGGGTGGGAGTGAAAGCGGTGGGAAATACAGTTTAGGTGAAAGCGAGGTGTTCATTTTGTGTTCATTTCTTGTCTCTCCTTTGGTCTCTTCTTTCTGGTAGGATTCAGTTCAACGCCAGCAGAGGTACATGAGGTTTCAGAAACCCTACCGCCATCTCAGCTTTGTAACTTGCGACTTTTGCTTTCTGTTATCGCCTGACGAAAACTGGGGGGGACGACGTGGCCCTCTATGGTCCTTACGTGAATCTAGCATCCATGAAACGGCTTCAAAACCTTTTGTCAGGTTTTTCAGGACCTGCAAAGGGCTTGAAATGCCCTTAAAAAGCTTTGACAAAAGCTGGATGAATCCAAAGATCTTTAACAGTGTTAGACTAGGGAGCAAAACTTTTTCCCATTATCCTGCAAGTAATTTAGCTTCAAAAGTTTCCACAAATCCATATGATGTACTGTATTAATGTATGTAAGAGAACATTACATCTTTTGAAGTTCGAAGATAGATTAGGTTAGATGAAATTTTAATGATGCCTGAGGGGAAATGGGGTCATCGCAGCAAAGAACAGGACATAGATAAGAATAGAACAAATAGGAGGCATTGAAGACATAGAAGGTATAGAACAGTATTAAATGAAGGTTTTTCAGCTCCGATAGCAGTGAACTAAATGCTGCCTCAATATTAACTGTGTGTGTGTGTATGAGGGTGTGTGTGTGTGTCCTTTCATCCCTTAAGCTTTGAACACTGCCAATCCCAGCCCCGTACCTCAATTTTTAACTTAAAGGGACACTTTCATGTCTTCAAGTTGCATTTGATCATTTTACATCTCGGTACATTTTGAGAAAAAGCTGCTGCGTTTGTCCTTCAGTCGACCTAAAGCGGCCTGTGAGCGTTGGTGTTATTCCCCTTTGAAAGTGAATGAATGGGCTCAGCCAGCTACAAGGCTTGCTCACAATACCAATAAGCTTTTGTCCACAATGTGACGAGTTCCTAGTGAAGGAACTAATCCTGAAAATGTCACGGTATTCCATTTACCTGAAGACTTGAGCGGCATTTTACCAAAGTGCTGTATTAAAAACGACCTCATGTTCATTGCTTAACACATCATTGACAGATGATTACACCATCTAAAGTGTTCTCACATTTGGTAAACTGTCTGATAACGCCGGTGCTACTCCATAATTAGTTTGACTTTTATCCCTTGAAACAATTTGTCAGACCTGATGAGACATTTTCCAAATGGGAGATATCGCCTTCTGAAAGAAACTCCTCAGTTAAATAACAGTGGGTTGATTTTCTTTCCCAACCTGCACGCGATAGATCTTCCTGCGCAGCATCTTCGAGACCTCCCTGGAATCCCGAGCTAGATGTTGAGGGGAAGAAAAGCCATCTTCTGCTCCTTCTAGGTCCCTCAAAAATCAGCAACCAGTGTGTTTACGTACGAGCGCCGCGTCTATGTGTGTGTGTGTGTGTGTGTGTGTGTGGAAGAGAAAGAGATTTACAGATGAAGAGAGAAGCGCGGAGGGTTGAAGAGAGACCCAGTTTGATGAAAAAAGGGAGCGGGGCAGAGAGAGTTAGAAAGACAGAGGGGGCGAGAGAGAGACGAGAAGCGATAGAGAGAAGAGAGGAAAGGGGCAGAGAGAACTTGAAAGGGGGCATAAACCGATGAGTGCGCTCATTTTCCAATTAAACCTTATCTGCGTGGCGTATTGTAGCGAGTGCATGCTCTCCGTGCTCTCCGTGCATGCATGCTCCCCTCCACCATTATAAATAGACACAGAAGACTATCTCCACACTGCATACAGTACCACCGTTGTATTGAGAGAGAGCACAGTGTGTGTGTGTGTGTGTGTGTGTATGCACGTGCCCACGCCGTTCCAGCAGAAAGTGTGTGTGGGCGCGGGGTGAGGACCGAGGGTCAAATATGTTCTCTCACAGAACAGAGACTTCTCTTCAACACCCACGACGCAGTAGGGGGATTTTGTCTTTGTCTGCCCCGCCAAGGACTGACCAATGAGATCTCTCGATGCTGCCAAGTCAGCATTCCTGTCATACCAGTTGGGGCAGCGAGTCATATAAGGCAACGTGTCTTAAACTGTGGGTCGGAGCCCGGGGCCAGTCGTGGATATACAGTATGTCTGCTGGGTCCCCACATGACCACATCACTTGTGTGTTTTAAAGTGGTAATCCTCAACTTCACCTGTCAATCAAACAGTGTGTCCAGCACTATGACGTCTTTCTCCTTGGATTTTCTGTTGATGAAGTTTGAGTTTCTCTGAGTTTGTCTGTTCAGACACGGTGGGTATCTCTGCTCATGCTAACTTCCCAGTTCTTCTGTTTATTCCAAACAAACCGCTGCTGGAAACATAAAACGCATCACGTCCTGTGTGCCAGTGGATCTTTCCTGGGAAAGACCTTCCTGACACCGGGTGCAGCGTTCATGAACTGGCTATAGGTTGAATCACAATGGTGTTGTATCAATCGGTGATAGAAAGTAGCAAATGGACATTTATTTATTTATATGAACATTTTGTGGATTATTACTTTCAACGAGTCCCGGACCTAGCGTGAGAATACAGATGTCAGATTGACCAATCACCACGTTCGCACTAAATGGCTCAGGCCAGGATCACGAGTAATGCGCTGAATGCTTTACTCTCTGGTGGAAGCTCAGTGATTTCAAATGAGAAAATGTGTTACTGCTGCATCATTCTGCCGCAGATGCATGCTGTTTTTTTGCTAGCTCTGTTGAGTTTACATGATGAAAACATTCCCTCAGTGAGTCAGAGCTGCGATGAGACTTTATGCCGAAACACTACAATTAATAACCACGTCAGTCAGTTGCAGAGCCATTCTTCTGTGTGTGTGTGTGTGTGTGTGTGTGTGTGTGTGTGAGTGCGTGTGCATGCGTACCGGGTGTGTGTTCCTAACCTGCCACTGTGCCAGCAGGCTCCTGGCTGCCTCAGGCTGCTCCTGCAGTCTCTCCTTGTTGGTGGCGTCTATTAAAACATTGCAGGTTGTCTCAGCCTCCGTCAGCCAGTTGAGGAACTTCTCCAGGTCCAGGTAGAACTGCTGGAGGAGCCTCAGAGCTGCTTCCAACGCCGCCTCCCTGTCTGACACACTGGAAAGAAAGTAATACAGACACACAGGCATCACATTTATTGGTATTTAAGCTGATGAGCAACTAACAATGAGTGAGCAGGTAAGGGTTGATTGTCTTGCTCAAGGACAGTTCATGTATATGTGTGTGTGTGTGTGTGTGTGTGTGTCCTCACCGCTTGTTGATGTGCGTCCAAGTGGCGTTCATGTCGCCGTTGACTTGGGTGACCTTGTGTGTGTCGTCATCGGCGTACAGCGTCAACAGTTTGTTGGCCAGCGCATTGGTCTCATCCAACTGACCCTGCCACTGACGCCATTCCTTCACAAAGAGCTGGAGAGAGAGAGAGAGAGAGAGAGAGAGAGAGAGAGAGATGTCTCACACATCTCTTTGAGTCATCACCAGTACAAGTAACTGCCTATTTTTATGCCATCTGATGGCCTATTTTTATGCCATCTGAATTTCATGGAAACAAAGACGACTGCTTTAGGTGCAAAACAGATATCTGGGCATACAGAGATTCTTTTTTTTTTTAAATTGTCAGATGTCAGTAATAGCAATCTATTACATTTGCCAATTTTTTGTCACCAGATTACAGACTCTGCCTCCATGCGATCTGTCGTTTCCCAACCCTGTGCATCGTACGGTCATGTCTGCTACCTTGAGCTCAGCGTTTTGTTTCTTCAAAGCGTCCACCGTGGATGAGATCTCCTTCCACGACTCCAGCCTGTCACTGGCCCGTTTGATGAGAGGATCCACCCTTTTCTTGGCCTCCAGCCAATCGGTGGAGTCCTGCAGCATGTTTTGGAGCTGCTTCGTCCTATCAGAAAGCTTGGTCTGGGAGTCCTCCCAGTGGGCCTGAAGCCTGTCAACTACGACGACAGAAAGAAAAAGCCATGAGTAATCCACGAGATCTGGTGTTTTTCACTGCACTTCCCAGAGATCACTCGTCAATCACTACTGGTGAAGAGCCTTGTGTCCAAAGAGCGCACAACATTTTTCATATAATAGTTGATCAGCATTTGGTCATGCTTTTATTTTAGCACGTACAGGATGGTGAAGAGACAATAAACATCATCCTGTACTGTAGATTGAATTTGATGTGTGTGTGTGTGTGTGTGTTTTAGCAGTGATAGCAGTGAGAGCATTGCAACTTGTGTGTGTGTGTCTTAATTGTAGTGTGTGTCCTATTTGTGCGCACAGGTGTGTGTGTGTGTGTGTGTGTGTGTGTGACATACTGCGCTCAGTGATGGCGTTGCGGGTCTCCTGGTTGCCGGTCTTGTTCTTCAGGTTCTGGGCTGCAGTGACCTGCCTCTCCAGCAGGGGGCGTCGCTGGTCAAGCTCCTGAAGAGACGTCTGACAATGCCACATTGAATGTATCATTTATTGGCTGATGGGCTCATGAATTAGTGTACTTTAGTAGCAAAGAAACAACCATCATGAATGCATGATATACAGGACAAACGCATTCATTCATTTTCCATACACGCTTATGGGTCACGGGGGCTGGAGCCTATCCCAGCATGCACTGGGCCGAAGGACGGGCTGCCAGTCCATCACAGGGAGAACACAGAAATACAGACAATGAAGGACAAACTAATTCAATTTAGGAATTTAGAGCACTTCACTCTTCATAATACATAATTATTGTGAGGATAGAACCAGAACTTTTTTTTTGGTTTTGTTTTGTTTAGTTTTGTGTACATCGTATGTACCTCTGAACCACTACAGTTCTCTCAATTCCTGTTGTGCCAATGAGGTTTTCGGTGACCTGGAACCCTGACCTTGAGCTTGCTGATGTTGTCGTCGATGTCATCCAGGTCGGCCACCACCACTCGCTTGTTCTGCACCATGTGATCCAGCATAGTCAGCCAATCGGTGAGCTCCGCCCAGGACTTGTTGAACTGAGCCAGCGCCGCGGATTCAGGCTGAGAACTTCCTGTCAGAGTCTCATCTGGGACAAACACAGATACACGTGTAAGACCTCATCAGACCCAGCAGTTACACCGAGCTAAATCCACAGTCAAACGCTCCCTGTTAACAAAATGATTTCAGTTATTGTTAAAAATGCAATAACTCTATAATAACAATGCCATATATGTATATAAAAAGAGGAAATTTTGATTTCCAACAATAGAGCCCCTTTAACCCTTGCCGTAAACCATGTTCAACATTAGGTCTAGCCAAAATATCCTTACTTCCCCTAAAAGTCATAATTTCTTATGATCAGAAGTCAAACTGTACACACACACACACACACACACACACACACAGAGACGAGAATCAAATGGCTTACTGGCTTTCTTGGCTACTAGGAGAGCAGCAGTCCTCTCCTTATGCTGTCGCACCAGCTCCAGGATCACAGTCCAGTCCTGTTTTAGCTTGACATACTTCACCTGTCAGCACACACACACACACACACACACACACACATGATTAACCAAATTGTACAAGTGTAAACAGATTTTTAACAAGTTGTCATTGCGCCTCACAAAGTTGTCAACGCGCCGGTGAATATTGACTGCACTGCGGTCGCGCCGGCACGAAAATAAAGCCCCACGTTGGAAAAACTCACTTATACTTTTTCAAGTCTAATCCCCTTCTGTAGCTTTGATCTTCAAAAGAGATAACACTCTCTGACATATTAATAAAGCACATGATATGGATTTGATGAAATGTTTGAAGCAAAGGTAGTGGTGGGATAAAAGGAAAAAAAGTTTTGTATTTAATTGGCTCTTCACAAGAAAAACCGAAGTCTAACACTGTTAACACGCCGAAGAACGTCTTGGTATTCAGTCGCGATTTGCTGTTGTTGGTTGAAAACCTTGAATCTCCAAAAAGTCAACATTTCAGAATTGAATTCGATGCAGTGCACGCAAACACAGAGCACACTGTGTATGTATAGTGCCTCAAATGAACCGTAGTGCATGAAAAGACTTCAAAGACTAAAAAAAATGGAGGTGTAACTGCTATCGATCTTCTCAACCTACAACTGAAAGTTCACCAAAGAGCTTATTGGCCAAAAAGGTTGGTGTCGGTTTCCCTTCAGTAGTAACAGACCCGAGAGACTGTTTGATTTCCTGACCTTCTCTGGTTGGCTGGGAGGATTGTCCTTGTAAAGCTGACTGGCTCGTTCCAAAACGGACTCCACCTCCGGCTGCTTGACTTGAACATCCTCAACGAGCTGGCCGAAAAAAAAAATGAACTCTAACAGTCGGTATTTCACAAACAAAGATGAAAATACCTGTGCTTGTTGTGTGTGCTACCTTGGGCTCGACGTCCTCAGGGCTGTGCTCCAGCCTGGTCCTGGTGCTGGAGGCCCAGGCTGACAGGTCGTCCAGCTGGTCCTGAAGCCTCTCCAGCTCCCTCAGCAGACTCTCGATCTCCAGCTGACGCTCGGGCAGATCCTTGGACACCTGAGCGAAGACAGCTTGCATTTTAGGCATTTAGTCGACGCTCTGATGCAAACCAACTTTGAAAGGCGAAGGGGAGGTAGGGTTTCTTGGTCAAGGACACTTCGACAGGACACGTGAATGGTCATGGACACAAAGACATGCCTGCATAGAAATCTCCATTAAGGTTTTAGTAGTAGTCACAATATGAGTGGTGCTGACCTGCGCCCAGCGAGCGTTGATGATCCTGACGTCTTTCTGTTTGTCAGCAGGAAGCGTTATCTGTTTGTGTCTCCAGTTCAGATCATCCACTGCCTTCTTCTTACTGGGAAGCTCCTCCACTCGTGCCTGACACACACACACAAAAATAAAAATACTAAAAATTTTCAAGCCTGGATTTTATAATGAAGCACTGTAGCATCTCATTCTAGACTGTAATACCCGCTCAATGAAGGTACACACACACACACATGTACACATCGTAACTTGTGTGGTGTGTGTTGGATTGTACCTGAACTTTGGCCCGAGTGTCTCTGATGTGCTGCGGTTCTGCAGGCTGCAGAGGGATGGCCAGGACGCCCTCCGCCCTGTCCAGCCAGCACAGCAGCGAACCCATGCCCTCCTGCAGCTCTGCAGCCTCCGTACGCCCCTCTGCAGACCTGGTGGGGGAGGGGGACACCACAAGGGGCATTTCTCATGTGTGGTCCAAATTTTGAAATGCGACGCCAATGCATGTTGCAATGTGGTGCGTTTCAGGTAAAGGTAAACTACAAATGAAAAAGTAGGTTTTATTTCTAGTATAAACACATGATTGTTATTGGTAATCAGAGGCGTAATATGATGAAGTTGTCAAAGTTATCACATTTTGACAAATATTACAGTATGTTGAAGGCGGTACCAGACAGTTCTATAGGTTGAGACACATTGGTAGGTATGTAAGTCGAGAGGTGGATTTATTACAGCCCACAGCCGCACACCTCCTCTGACGCTCGTTGAGCTGCTGGCAGACGTTGGCCCAGCGAGTGTTGAGTGACTTGAGCTGCGTTTGGAGATGCGATGCGTCGTCTGGCACGCTCAGCCGACCGATGTCCTCCCCTGCCGAGTTCACCCTGCCCAACGCCACTTCCTGGAGCGGGATGGCCTCCGTCAGGTCCTATACACACACACACACACACACACTGTTTGGTTTGTATGAATTCCTGTTCAAATTATTTTCTTTGATTCTCTCAATACCAATCATTATCATGGCAATTTTGGGAATATTTTTAATAGTTCTAGCGAGAAAAATCATTTTTTTTGTTAACTTTACAGTAAAATACTGTCACAGTGTGTAATAAGCACATTGTACTGAATCATAAGTCATTCTTCTTATGATATATTGTAGATGCATGATTTAAGTGTTACCAGGACTTTTCTATTCATCTTCTTCTTACTTAAACTTGCAATACACTAGTACTACTGAGAAAGACAGACTTTTTATCCATTTGTCTCTTTTAGTATATCTGGAGGATTTTGAAAATCTGAGGTGGTTATGAGAGAACAAAACATTGGTATCTGTAAATTGTCTAATTGTCTGTAAAATGACTGTTGCAGAAGTGATATTAGTGCATCTGATTTTTGTTGTCTTGCTCTGTGTTTAATTGCAGCTAACTTCATTTGTGTGTGTTGATGCAGAAACTATATCCTGCGTGGCTGTCGTGTTTGGAAACAGAGGAGTGACAGGCATGACATTCATTCATTCATCGACATTTTGTGATTTCCAAAATGGACAAAATGAAGGGTTTCAGTTAAGGGTTTGGCCTGAAATACATTTTTTTAAAGGTTATAAAGGCTACTTGGGAACTCAACAGGCTCAAAAAGGTGGAGTGTGGCAGTATGTGTGTGTGTGTCTGTACATAAAAGACTGGTGCCAGCTGGCGTCTCGGATGAGAAGCTGCCACCTTAACCCCTCCCCGCCCCCGATGCACAGTCTTGCCGCGCAGGTGGAGAGTGAGAGCTGATCACAGCAGCCCAAAGTAGACTGGACATGTCTGATGGTGCACGCCCAAGATTACTTACAATGCAAGGGAAGCATATCAGTTAACCACAGCAACTGAAACTAAAAGCGGAGCCGACTTGAAACCTGCATCAACTGTGAGACAATCCTTCACACATGTTCCCTCTGTGAATATAGCCCCTTTCATAATCAGTAAAATTCTGTTTTTTTTTTTTTTGTTTTGGTTGATGCAACATTGAAATGTCAAATTCTTTGACATAATATTGTTACATAAGGCCTAAAAAAAGGAAAGTGTTTGTATGGAGACTGACTGCACAGCCAGACATTTGCAGCATTTTCCTTTTAACAGTTGCAATCACACTGTGAGCCAGTGCTGCTACTGACATCAAGTGGACGCTAGCAATGTACATGTGAAGAAAGTTGTCTGGTCGTGCCGTTGCCAAGGAAGTTGGAAGGAGGTTATTTTTTATTTGTGTGTAACCCTGTATGATTACCCATACATGATTGCCTGTGTGTATCTGTATGTATGCGAGCCGCTGTGTGTGTGTGTGTGTGTGTGTGTGTGAGAGAGAGTGTGTGTGTGTTACCCTGAGGTGCTGTCTGTGGGCTGCTGGGTCGATCTCGGCCAGTCTCAGAGTACTCTCAGCGTCGTCCAGCCACTCCTCCAGCACCTTCCGGTCAAAAGCAAACTTCTGCCACTTAGAGTTGGATTCCTCCCAACGCCTAGAAGGATGGACACACACACACACACACATACACACACACACGTTTAGTTTGTCCAAGTAAAAGTGAGGCAGCTTCATCCTTCAATTCATTCCTTCGTTTCTTTCTCTCTCTTACTTCAGTCTGTCTCGATAGAGCTTGTTCAGTTTGTCCCAGTTAGTATTCAGGCGCGTGGCGGTCTCCTGGATCTTCTGGCCCTCCAGAGGCCGGGCCCCAGACACCATCTCCTCTCTCCTGGCCAAGGCTCCCTCCACTGGGCCTCGCAGCGTCTCGACGCTCCCCTTCACCTCCTGGACGTGCGGAAGTGGTGGAGGAGGAGACATAAAGGGAGGTGATTCAAGGGGATACGCTCTCCAGGCGATTTTGACTGTATTGGTCAGTGTTGAGATACAATATTTTACGTCTATATCCACTGTACTTTCAACAGACATGTTTTTTTTCATTTTCGTTCTAAAATTTCAGCCTATATAGTAATGTTTCAAGCAAAATAGAAACACTAAAGCTGCGCTGACCTTAAGGCAGTTTTCTTGTTGAGGCAGGTTGTAGTAAGCTGCAGGCCAGTATTCAGGGGAGTTCAGCTTAAAGTCCACCTCAGACACCGAACGCAGCAATGTCTGCAGCTCCGTGAGGTAATCCTGGACACACACACACACACACACGCACGCACGTATGTACGTACACACACACACACACGTTCACAAACACACAAAGTAGAAAGGAAGGTAAGAGAACACACACACACATTAAATTAACCCCAAAACAAAGCAGACATGCTTGTTAATTTCTCTAAGCAGGTATCGTAACGAGGCTAGATTTTTAAAAAAAACCCTGATTCTCAACTGATTGTCAACAGATCAGTTCAGTTCTTCAGTTTCAAAATATGGTGCTTAACGTTATCCTTTTTAATCCAAAATATAGCAGGAAAACGATGAAACTAAAGTGCACCCCTTTTATACTTAGTCATGTTCGCTTTAGAACCTATCCAACTGAAGAAAAAAAAACTAAAATCTGAATTGCCCATTTTAGATGAACTCTAGTGAATTATATAAACTTTAATAGATGAAGCCCCAGATCTTTTCGTGGCTGTCTTAAGATCAGCTTCCACGTGGTTTCTCCCTGCACAGAGCGGCAAGAGAAAGTCTGCTCTGCTCCACAAAACATAACATTAAAACCAGATCTGTCAACCTCAGACTCACTGCCAAACATTATTAATCCCCATTGTATATCATGATGTTCCAGTCTTTGATTATGAAGAAACCTATCAAATGACGACAATTCAGCAGCTTTTAAATTTCCCCAGCGGGATCTCTTCTGACTCAACATGGTGAATGAAGCTGCCTGTACGAGCCTCCTCTCCACAGTGCAGAGCAGCATTACACGGGATACTGGGATTTTAACATTCTGGTCTGTTCATTTCACTTCATCAGGCGCCTCACACATAATGGGAAAATAGTTCCTCTTGTTCAATGACACTTTTTAATGAACTCAAAATAAACACACACACCAGCATTATTAGCAGCTTAAGTAAAGTTAATGATCGCTGCTGTCTTTAAGTCAACAAGCCAGGTGTTGGTTTGCCTGACAAACAACGAGAAAATATATTAAGTTGACACTTCATATATCATATCATGGCACCTCTAGGTATGGGATGCAGCCAACTGAAAAGAATGCATTACTGGATACACTCAATAACGGCATAATTGACTTGTTTAGTCTGATGGCATCTTTTTTTTTTTGTCTTTTTGTTTTGCAGTAAACTAGCCTAAAGGTGCTAACTGCGCCATTTAGCACGGAAAAGCCAAGACAGCAGCGTCACGGCAGAAGATTTCCCCCAGCATCTGTGTTTGTGTATATGTTTCGAAGTGAAATGGGAGACCAGAGTTTTGAATGCCCCAGTTTCTCGTCATACTATTGCTCACTATCAGTGATGTGTCTGCTGCATTTAGAGGGGCTCTGTCACATCAGGTTCTGCAGCGAGCACATCTTTATTTTAAAAGATCATTTAGAAACTAGGGCCCTTTTGTAACATGTGTACATATCCTTGTGAGTTCAATGTGTATGTATTACTGAGAATTGTATTGAGTGACCAGGGTAGCTCTATATCATGGGAGAGTGGCAGTGTGTTTACATACAGTAGCTTACCTAGCGTACAGCTCAAAGATGGCATGTCCTCTGTCCTCTATCAAGAGAGAGCTGTGCCTTTCAACAAGTATATAGAGTTTCTGATGATTCCACAGATTGCTCGTTGAACAATCTGTCATTTGCTAACAAGCTAACAAATACAATTGCAGCAGCCAATTAGCAGAATTTAGCTTATTATTGTTTGGCAACGAAACCTAGTTCCCAGGTCAGTAGGTTGTGAGGTTGAGCCATAATTTGGACAGAACCAGCATTTAAAGTGAGTCCAAAAACAACTCTGGTCTTGTTGTTGTCTAGACTGGCAGATAATCGGTAACTCTTGCCAGTAAGCAGATATTTGCTGCGGGGATCAAATTTTGTTCCAGGAAAGTATAAAGTAAATCAATGTGGACGTGCACATGTTTTCAAACCCCTAGATGCTACAATTTGAGAGAGAATCAATTCCCAGACATTTCAGACAATACTTCTTTTTCCCTACAATTCTGAAACCATTTGAATCCAATTCAAATTGAGTCAAAAAAGGCTGAAGACAGACAGGAACTCTCATGATCCGGACTACTTTCCTCACTACACCCAAGATTAACCCTTTATTCTAGATGGCTCTATATACGTGTATGATCTAAAACATTTCATTCGACTATTGTGAACTATACAGGTGTAGCCACTGCACATGTCTGACTTTTTACTGCTTGTCCTGCGTACAGCAGTGATCCACAGTTGTACTGTTGCTCTACCCCCAAGAGGAAGTGACTGGCAAATTCAAATTGCTTTTCACAATTGGCACATTAGCATCATAAGTACATTATAAAGACATCATGAAGGCATTATAGCCATTATAATCAGAGCATGTTATAATGTAGCAATACCTGAGAGGGCGCTCTTAATGTGAACATTGATGCTAAAGACCAGCTGTGCTTTATGGGAATTAACAGCACGGTTGGAATGTGTCTTTGACTCATCATAGTGATTGGCTGAAACTGTCCATTGAATAAACCCTATATTAAACACAATGAGCGTAGACAGTAGGGGGGGCTGTATCACTATAGCAACTATAACTACCAAGAATAATGATGTTGTACTTTATTGATCTCTGTAGAGAAACTCTTTTTTCATCCCACCCCCCCGCAGGGAGGTTAGAGATCAGGGTCAGCTACAGAGCAGCACCTGGAGCTGGTAGGGATTCGGTGTCTTGCTAAAGCAGGTGGACGTTTTGCTCATATGGAGCTTGTACTCTGGTCCCAGTTGAAGGACGGGCTGTTCAACCACTTGGCCACCTTGCAGCCCCAGATTCATCAAGCTCCCACGTTTAATGTGTGGAAAGTTTAACACCAAGTCTACTCAGCCATTGTTCTCTCGGTAAATAAAGGTAAAAATAACATTTATAATGTGCTCATGATGCCTCTCAATGCACACGTAAAGTGTTACTGGTTACTGTTTGAAATCAGCCGATTCAGATGCCTATTTTGTCCAAGTAGATCCCTCTGACACGTTGGCCATGTGGTGTAGCGGGTGTGGTTTATAGTAATTGGGTGACAGGGTGCATACATCTTCAGGGATTGGCTGGTCATGGAACTGCAAGAGTATAATGTGATTGGTTGGCAGGGGGGCATGCGGTGAGACAACCAGACAGGGCAACCAATGAGATTCAAACATGTGAGCGTGCTTCACATGTACAGATGGCACACGTAAAATGACAATGCAGCAAAGAAAAACAAAAAAGCAACTCTGACTTTATTGTAAGGGGAAAATCTAATTCTGATCCATTTAAAACTAACTTATTACAATATATTAAATGATAAATCTAATGACCATTTACTAAATAAATTTGTGTACCATATATGTGTCACCAAATCAATTGATTGATATTTTTACCATCTATTCAGGTCGGTAGCGAACAGCATTGAAAATGTGATCTATTAGAAACTCATAATCTGATAGCTGAGGGGTATATAGTTATAGATATAGTTGGCCTAAGATTTATTGCTAGCAAAATAAAGTATGATATACTAAATATGACATTTATTATTTATTGTTATTAATAAATATAATACATATAAAGTAAGGCCTACTACTAGTATACCCTAGTTAAGTTAGCGTTGGCCTTTCTATAGTTAATAGTATTGGTGCTGGTACATATTCTGTTCTAGCTTAGTCACTGTTTTCTGCTTTGTCTTTCAAGAAATTGAACTGGCTAGTGAAATTCTGAATTCACTAGCCATTGCGGCTGACTGACAAAAAAAGTCATGCCAGGATTGGTAGCAAGAATGCAGTCAGACCTCACTGGACAAACATATTGTTTTTTAGTTTGCATGCACTTGGTATAGTTTTTACTATGAGTACATGAGCTCTATCTAGACTAGACTAGCATATTTCTTTTGAAGGATATAAACTTGTATAATTTGTGTGTGCTTAGTATTACTGTACAATATTTACTATTGGTAAATCTAAAAGACCTGTTTAGATAAACTTGCACATTATGTTTTGAAGGGAATGAACTTGGATAGTATCATACTTATTAATGGTAACTATGAAAGTGAGGCCTACTGCAACCCACACGTTGTTTTTTGAAGGTTATGAGGTTGGACAGTTAGTATTATGAACCTGTCTAGTTAGTACAGTATTTATTGTTAGTAAATATAAAGGTCAGGCCTACTGAAACTCACACATTGTCTTTTGAAGGGTATGAACTTGCCCTCCACCTCAACCCAGCGCGTGTTGAGCTGGAGTTGACGGGGCTCCACTAGAGTGGCGGCTCCAGCTTCTGAGAGCTGATTGGCTAAGCCCTGCACCTCCTTAAGCTCCTCCTTCTTCTTGTCGAACTCTGAGCCAATTTCCTATTGGACGAAATCAACCAGGAAGTCACTCGCTATCGGCTATCGGAGATGTGTGTATGTGCTTGTATACACATTCACGTGCACAAACGTACAGAAGGAACAATTAATACATAGAAAGAAAGAAGGAAACACATTCATCACTCGCCAGCACACACACACGCGCGCGCACACACACACACACACACACACACACACACACACACACACTCGAACAAAGACACAAATACATAAAATAAAAGGACACCATATCATGTTTCCTGTTGTCAGTGTTAGCCAAAGATACACATAGGGAATCCATATTGTATGTATTGTATTATATCCATCGAAACAGTTCATATAGAATGAAGAAAGAAGTGGTATAGTTAGGAGGCGCACACTGCCTTGAAACTTTATTTACATCGGGAAGGGATACAGTTACTGGCCTTTTAGATAGATTAAAGTACAGAGGACCAAAAGCTGTGTGTGTATCGAGGAGGTGGTGGGGTTGGGGGTCGGTGGGGCAGGTCTGACGCCCTCTGAGGGGGGAGGTGAAAAGAAGCAGAGGAATGCATGGACAGACAGACAGAGAGACAGATACTGAGACAGACGGACAACGTGGAATCTCAGCGATTCAGTTGCGGCAATGACAGGTGAGACCGGAGCGAGCGCAACGTCCGCTTAGCGAAATGTCATAGTGATCATCTGGAAATAAAAGACACACATACAGTCAAGGGGAAGAGCAGGTCGACTGCAGGGTCTCGGGGTCAAACCTTTTCCAAATCCAGGAATTTCAAAATGCAATTTGAAAAGGTGCTACCTGTGGCATTTTTAAACATCAATGAGGTGTTGCTACTTCGCCCCCCTCCCCCTCGTTAGCCCCATGTGTTTGTTTTCCTGAAGAGGATGAACATGTTTGATGCGATGGTGATGTGAATTCGATGCAATCCAGCTGCCATTGCCAGAAACGTTTGCACTGGAAGAACAGCGCCCTCTTCCTGTTTTTTGGTTGTTTTTTTTACCGTAAAGTAATCTCCCTTTGTGCCGTAAAGCAATTCAACAAATTTCCTGTGAAATCTGACCTGGTGACACAGGATGTGAAAGATGCAGGGTCGAGGCGGCTAATCTTCGTGATGGTCTCAAAATGAATTTGGTAATGATTTATTGATGTTAAAATGCTACACAGAGCACCTTTAAACCAGTGTGTTTCAAATCTCGGTCCAGGAAATGAAACAAATATGTTTTCATCACCTTGGGCCACCTTGGATGAGACTAAAATTTGGATCCCAGTCTGAAACAATCTCCATTCATTTCTCAAAGCATTCGAGGAGGAATATCATGGCAAAAATCTTTCAAAAAATGAGTTGAGAAAATGCATTTCCTCGATGGATTGAATTGAAAAAGCCTTGACGCCAAGCCTGTCTCCAAAAGAGGAGGAAGAGGAGAAAAAGAAAACAAAGGAAGGAGAGAATTTTCTACTTTCATTGTATACATGTACTGTGCTATACCCATCTGTTATGGTATGTTTCCGATTATAATCTGTGCAGGTATTGTTGTGCTGGTAAAGTACCCAGACATGTTTGCTACTGAGATCCATACCCATGGTAGGCTCACTATGGGTAAAACACGGTACTTTCAATTGAAAGAAGTCAAAGTAGAGAGGGATGGAGCAAAATTCAGAATGCTGGAACAAAAAAAGGGCAGAATGAGAAAAGATTAGAGGTGAAACAGATGAAGGGAGAGAAGAGAAGTTGGATGAAGAGATTGAGAGGAGAAAAAGATAAACAGTGACCCAGGTTGGATAACAGACTGATAACTCTTTGTGTGGGAGTGGAGAAAGAAAGAATGAAAAAAGAAAGAAAGAAAGAAAGAGAGAAAATGTGTCATGTTGTGTGTGTGTGTGTACATTATAATATATATGTGTCCATCCAAACGTATATCTGCCTATGTGTGCATATATTTGGTGTGTGTGTGTGTGTGTGTGTGTGTGTGTGTGGGTCACCTTGACCCTCTCTCCTTCAGGGGGGTCAGGTAGCTGGTCCACGCTGCGTTGGATGTCGTCCAGCCAGGCCAGCAGGTCATGGGACTTCCTCCTGTACTGGTACCACTGGGGAGCGATGGCCAGCGCCTTCCTGTTCCTCAGCACACGCAGGTCCTGCATGTGCACGTGCACACACCCACACACACACACACACACACACACACACACACAGATGGAGGCAGACGCACATACACACACAAATATAGGAAACCATTCTCTCAAAATTGCTTATTGTTCCATAAGCTCTAGTAAGAATGAGTAATGT
>OOFE01004143.1:14540-26306 GCA_900323365.1 Monocentris japonica
GCGGTGGAGGGTGATGCCTGCTACTACCACTGTGTGCTGTGTAACTACTCGACCAAGGCCAAGCTCAACCTGATCCAGCATGTGCGCTCCATGAAGCACCAGCGCAGTGAGAGCCTCAGGAAGCTACAGCGCCTGCAGAAGGGCCTGCCAGAGGAAGAAGATGATCTCAGCACCATCTTCACCATTCGCAAATGCCCCTCATCAGATACAGGTCAGAACCTGGAGGGCATGTCTTTATGCCTCTGTGCCCCTGGTTAAGTGTCTCTTTGTCTGTTTTTCTTTTTCTCTGTTGCACTCTCTACCTATGCCACTCGTTCTCTCCACATGTGTACAAGCACACACACGCGCACTCACTATCCCTACGCTCCCTTGAGATGCTGTATTTGCCTGATTTTTCAAATTTCTGTTTTACAATAGTTCTATTTTCTTGGCCACTTGTACATTCGCTTTCCCCTTGGAATTGGCATAAGGAGCCCTCTAATAAATCAAATTTCTTTTGAAAATATAGCAAACACAGCATTTTCTGGTAGTTTTTAATGTTCTTGTTGCTGTTGCACTTTTTTGGGTTTAAAAGAAATGATAAAGAGTTGGTAGAACCATGACTGAATTGTTCCAGCATTAAAATGAATTGGGCATGAGAGTTTGCATCACTGAAATTACATTACTGGATAAATATAAATATAAATATAAATATAACTTGTATTTTAGGTATTATTTTTAAGTATTATCAGCACATATTATTCGTACAAAATATTCCTGCAAAGCCTATCTTTCCCAGTAAAGGCAGGGCCCCTGGTTAATGGGAGGCTACAGGGCTGTCCAATTCAGCCATTAAAGACTTATTGAAACACACCATTAAGGCCAGAGAAGGAGGAGCCCAGCTACAACAACAGCAGCTGCAGCAACAAGAACAACAAAAAAACAGACACAGCTACAATGGCAGCAGCATGACTAAAACCAAGGCCCTCGACTTCTCATTTATTATGGACTGATTAGAAAGAGTGAGCTGCGGTTAATTAACATCACATTACAGTCATTTAGCAGACGCTTTTATCCAAAGCGACTTACAAAGGTACTTGACACTATGTGGGGATCGAACCCACGACCCTGAGAGTCTCTGAGAGTCGCTGTCCGGCACAGACAGCTCAGTTGGTAGAGCACTCTTAACACTCTTAACACTCTTAACACTCTTTCTTAGCAGAGATTTGGTTTTCTAATCACTTTAACTCCTGTGCCCTGACAAAGGGGCTCTATTGTGTGTCCCTCCAAAAGAGAGCCATTACTACCCTGACACACACACACACGCGCTGTCTGTGTTATGTAGGAAAAAAGGGCCAGCCTGTGAAGACGCTTTGTTCCAAGGAGGCAAGGATAATGAAGCCAGCGGCCGGGAAATTGCGCAAAAGGCAGTCACAGATCTGAGGCAAATCATTAGAGAACATATTTAGCCGAGCAATTAGAGACAATTAAGCTTTCTGCTCGCTGCACTCCAAATATGTTAATGACTACACTACAGTGGACAAGTGAACATGCAAAGGCAAGAGGAAGGGCCGTTTAGGTTAAAAGGGTTGGGGGTTGGGGGTTTTGTGTTTGTGTTTGTTCAGGGCAGGAGTAGTTGTGGTGTGGTTTGCAAATAAGTGTTTTTTCCCCTCTTTTTTTTTAGTAGATGTTGTGTTTATATATTTTCTTCTCTAACCTTTGATGTGCATTAATGGATGCCCGTGTTTGTGAGAATGATGGAGGCTAGCTGTAGGTTTGGTAATGGGCCCCTGCAGTGGGGCTGTGTGTGGGCAGTAGCTGTACACACACAGACACACACACACAGACACACACACACACACTTGCACACACACAGACTATGGGCGCTCCCCTGCAGAGCCGCATCAAACTACAATATCCCCCACTAAGCTGACCAGACCAAATCATCCACTAGTAAATAGGAAAATATAAAAGTGAATTAATTTCGTTATGTAAGTTGTCAGTGAGGTTTCAGAGTGCATGTCTCTAAGTCTGGTTGTGGGCTTTGATGATGATGACTTGATTACCTTGATTGCTGTCATGCCTCCCCTCATTTCCCTAATTGGTTTAGGTACCGTATTTCATAGGGTAAGATATGAAATACCAGGGAGAGAGCGCTGTTATTAATATGACCTTCTATAGTTTACTAATTGTAAGCCTTTTAGTATGGACAAGGGCAATTCATTCTACTCTGTACATTGAGCTGTGGAGATCAGGAAAACAAGGCCTTTTCAGCTGACCACATGAAAACAAGCTTGAATCTGACCACTATTATTGAGCTCTGTCTTAGTTCCTGTCTTCAATCAGGGATTGTTTTCCATTCCAAGGAGTGTGAAAACTGACAATAGTAAAGAGCATTTCCTTTAATAATCTAAGACACTGTATTCATCTGTTCAGTGGCGGGATCAGGGTGAAAGCCTGGAGTGATGAAGACTTCTTGTAGCCTCACATGCCAGCATCCTCTATATCCTCTATGCCAGGAAAAATCTGGGCACAGACCAAGAATTGCTTGAAAGCCTGCCACATCCCCTTTAAGAGCCAGGCCAAGTTTCTTCCGTCCTTTGCCCTTTCTACCCTCTGCCACCAGCACCATTTCTTTTTTTAAAGTTGCATTAAATGAAAGGAAGTGTGTTATAAAGAATGTGGGCCGAGCATCTTATTGAAGTTACCCTGATAATGAACATACTTCTTCGTCAGCAAGCATTAACATTGCAAATTCCTAACTCTGCACCCCTCTCTCCCAAATTACCATTTCACCCTCCCGGTGCCTTGTCCTACCAGCATCAACCGCCTCAGTCCACATCAGACCCCCACCCTTCCCCTAGGGGTGAACCATTCCCTCTCAGTGTAATATTTAATTTCCTCTTCACTAGCTCTTCTGTGGCACAGACTCTTTTTTGTGGTTGAAGCATAGTTGCTAAAGTGGTGGAAGGTTCCCTGGCTTGTTAAAACAAAGTTGCCCCTGGATTTCTGGGTCACCTAGACAGTAATTCCCTAGCCTACTGCTGTGCTGCAATCCTGTGAGCAGTGCTCCACTGGCGTGGTGCTGGGCTACTAGTCTGCCTGGGATTTTCCCCAATCAGTAGGCCCCCCTGCTCCATGAGCTCAAAGCATACCATCAAAGACATGGCTCCATCACACAGAGAAGTGGTGGAATGGTAGCATGGTATAATTGTTGCTGTCCCACATTTATACAATAATGTCCTTGAATCATGATCACTTGTATTTTTTTTTATCAATTCATGAATTTGTATGACAGCCATAGAATGAGACTGATTCAACCATGATCTGGGTGTATTTCACATTTAACCAGTTTACATACTGCAGCTCCCTATGAGGATGCAACGAAGGCAGACAGGAGGGATTTGGTGCCACATATATCCCCTGGGTCGTGTGTCCAAGGAGAGCTAGGGCAGCAGAAATGAATTTCCTTTCCAATTAAACCAACGCAGGGATAAAAGGCATGCATTGTTTTAATTCTTGCCCATACTGAAAATGTGCTGCTTAGGCATGTTGCTCTGTGGCTCAGCCTCCATTTGTCTTCTTTAACCCTTTCTATGTGGGAAAACAAAGGAGGCCTCAGAGGGACCCTGGCCCCACACAGCTGCCCTGTGTGGAGAGACCACTAAATACAGCCCAATACTGGCCTGAACCAACACCACACCAGTGCTAGTTGCTAATTTAAACTATAGCAGATCCTTACCAGGTACACAAAGAAAAGGCAGAAAGGTGATACTCAGGTCAAAGGTGTGTGTGTCTGTGTTTTGTGTGTGTGTGTCTGAGAGAGAGGGAGAGATATTGAAACTCCCAAAATGTGGTCACTTGCGACAGTTGGTTCGACGACGAGCAAAAGATGTAATTTTAGAGGTTAGCGTTAATGGTAGGGTAAGGGTCAGTATTAGGCGTGTAATGGTGAGAGTTAAGGTTAGGTTGTGGGTTAGGGAATAGATGTAAGTCAATGGACTGTGAAGTAAAAGCACAAGGTTGAGAGAGAGTCAAATAGAGAGAGAGAGAATGAAGAGGAAGGGAGGAAAAGAAGAGGGGGAGAGAAAGAGAGAGAGGTTTGGGTAGCTTGCGTGTGAGAGATAGTATGACACTTGAGCGTATGATGACCCTATTTCTTATGAGTGATGTTCACCAGGGCATATAGCTCAATGACACATTGAGGTTTCTCATTTCATAACATTTAATCGACTAAAGTTATTTTTTGAGCACAGAACAGAATGAGATCATGCCTTTAAAAAGGGCAAAGTTAAATTGCACCGAAGGGCGGATGCCCTTCTGCATGAAATGTTTGCCGTGTGTGTGTGTGTGTGTGTGTGTGTGAGAGAGAGAAATGGAGAGAGATGTGTAAGTGTAAGTGTATGCACATTTTATAAGTGTAAAATTTGTGTGTATTTTTCAGTGGCAGTGTGTATGTCTCTGTGTTTATATGTGTGGAGGAAGCTGAGATGGAGAACAAACGTGGCTGACAGTGTGGATTAGCTCCTGCTGTAAATCTGCCTCAGTCACAGATGGCAGGCCCTTGATCGCTGGGCTGTGACGGCTTGGCTCTCATCGCAGGAGGAAATCCCTGTCTGTGAGCCTGGGAGGCTGGGAAGGAGAAGGCTGGGGTTGGGGCTGCCTGGGCAGCCACCAGTCATTGTCTACTGTCTGTGTAGACACAGAGGCCTGGACATTCAGGGGCGAAGACTGGTTAGGGGAGGGGTTATCATTCTTTGACTCTGCAGTTGCCATGTTTCACTACAGTACACCACCACACCCTGAGAGCTTGGGACTGGAACGTAGGTCTCCTAGTTAGATCAGCAGTACTGTTAATGACCAGTTAGAGAAACTGGGCAGAGGAGCTGTGTGTATTGTTAAATGGAAATGAGACCAAAGGGTGCATACAAATTACTACATAATAGTGCTTTCTAATTTGAAATCCACTGCTCACTAAAAGGGGTGCACTTTCAGGGTCACACACCTAATAGCAAGGCCTATCCTGACAACAGAGGCATTCCTCTTCCCTTCCCACATGCCTCTTTCTGCCTCATGCATAATTCTCTCGACTCTCCAAAAAGCCGGCGAAGGGCTGTGACATGGAAAAATGCACTAATAAGGCAAATGCAGAAAACTCACTCATATTTTAGGGTTTGAACAATACCTTGCAGCCCTCACTGAGGTTCATGGATGACAGACAGGATGTGTCAATGGTGGGGGGACATGGACATTGAAGTCATTTTCAACCCTTCCTACACTACAGTGGACTACTTCTCCCCCAATTCTCTCCATGTGGTTTATTGAAGCCCTCTCCCTTTCTGTCCCCCTCTACTTCTAACAACCTCCATGCAACATATTAACTGGGCTTTATCCTCTCCAGCTATCGTCCTGTGGCTGGGCTAAAGATGCAGAAGCCAGGTAAAAGCAGGGGTGAGCCAGGCCACGCTCTGATGGTATGCAGGGGCCATAGTCCCAGCTCCAGCTCCCCACGGGCAGGAGCAAAACAGAAGGCGGCCATTTCCGGAATGTCCTCCTTTATTCATGCTTGTTAAAATGCAAAGTAAACCTTTCCCGAAACAGGATATTGTAGCCCCTAACCACCAGACCCCTTCTCCATGCCATATTATGGGCAATCTGAAACTAAGTTGCATAGACAGACAGTGCTGCAATGCGCTTTTAATAAAGGCTGTTATTGCCCTGGTGATGCAGAGTGGATATGCGGGTGGGGCCTGCTCAGGCCTGGATGAGTAGGGCCCCGGAGGGCCTGCAGCCCAGTCAGGCTTCTGTCAGTCGCCTGCCCTCTAATCCCTGGCTGAAGGGCATCTAGGCAGCATAGGAAATTGTTTGCTGTCCACAGAACGTGGCAGGAAATTCATAAATACATTACTTTTCATTTTGAAAATATTACAAAAGGCTAGACATTTATTAAAAAAGCCAAAATGATGGCTTTATAGATTTTCCAGTTGTGCAGCAGCATTCATATGACCCTGCTGTCCTAACTCACACAAGCAAGTCTTTTCTTTCCCCCTGCCCCCTGCTTTATGGATGGCTTCTGTATGAATTCCTCTACTGGCTCATCCTGTAATAGCAAAGTGACCAGAAAACCACTATTCTATTCTGGGATAGGCTGTGAATCAAAACGGCTTGTGTCCAGATTTTCCCTGCCTCTCTTGACTGAACACTAACACTGTAAATACTGGATAGCTCTGGCCACTGGTTGGAAGGTGGACAAAGTCGTCTGGGACCTGGTGTGCCAGCCTGCCCAATAGATCTGGTTTACAGAGGGCAGTGGCAGCGTAAATGTCAAACAGGGGTATTGATAGACACAAAGAGAGTTAATGAGAGAAGTCCAGATTAGTCATAAATTCAATGAAGACAAGGGTGGGCAGAGGAAGATAAATGAGCCGGTTCCTTTATTCCCATCCTATATAAACTGGAATCGTGCTAAAAAAGAAGACAGCAGTAGGAGGAGTCTCTCAGCTTTAGACCGTGAACTTTTAACACACAGTACTTTCCAAATAGGGAGATTTCTCCATGCTGAGTTCAATGAGAGTCCTTGTGTGTGCTCTGTATGCTCTATGCTCTGTGTGATTTCAGCGTTGGTTATGCCACGTGGGTGTAAATGTGAACTGGATTTTATTTTGCACACACGCACACCCATAAATGAGCCACACATAGGTGTCCACACAGAGAATCAGGCAGTGTGTGGGTGCGAGAGGCTCTCCCTGTCGTCAAGCCCATTTTCAGAGGAGACTGGCAGCACATTATAATATTGGTTTCCCTCTCTCCTGTCATTACCGGACACTCTCCTTGAAAGCTGATCCAAAAGATAGACAGTCCATCAGGAGACAGTCATCTCATTTGTACTTACTAAACGTGTTAATGAGTTCTATTTTCAGGCCTGGAGGCTTTGCTGCTGGATATTGGAGCAGAGGTGGCGATCAGTGGTGTGGGGTGCTGGGTTGCAGGCTCAGGAGGGGTTCGGAGAGGGGAGAGAAGGCGGTAATGCAGTAGCCCTGCTGCCCCTCATGTCACTCACGCAGAGTGACCACAGCCTCCATAGGGGCTGTCAGTCAGGGCTGAGGGTGGGAAGTCTGTGGTTGCAGACAGCGGAAGAAAGAATAGATTAGGTGATGAAGTCAGAAGGGTTGTGATGGTTTAATTATAGGAGCAGCAGTGCCACTGCTATACAGGTGTATGACATGAAGCACAAACAAGTCCAGTTGAGACAGAGGGGCATGAGATCTTTTCTCGTCTGTAATATCTATATGAATTATATTTTATGGAGTAGCGTAGCCTCAATGTACAGTTGTTGTTTTTTTTACCTAAATAATATTGTATGTTTAGTTTTGCATCATAGCTGATTCTTCCTCTTCTCATCAGAGGATCACATGCAGGGCTTTAGCAAACAATGTGGTTTATTTGGAGGACTAGTACTCTGTGAGTGTGCCTAGAGGGATTCTTTTTAGTGGGCCTCTAATCATAAAGCACCAATTGTGTCAATTCTTCAATATCAGACCCATATTGTTTGTATGCATAACCAGCATATACACTACACATACAGTACATGTATTGTATCAATCCTGTGTGTGGTTGTGATACTTTTTCTAATGTGGATATCTTTTACTGATGATATGTAGTAGTTATACGATTTTATTCTTTCATGAGAGTTTTCTGCATGCAACTTACTTGGACTCCCCCCCAAGGCACACATTATCTTACGCCCAGCATGTTGTGATCTTTGATATTGATTGTAGTGCATGTGTATACCAGGTAGTGTGGGAACTAGAACCAATAAATTGGTAAACACTTCATCATTTTTTTGCTATGTTTTGGTGTTGGGTGCACAGTACTACTCGCTGTCAGAATGAAGGCAGCTCAATTTGACCATAAGCAACATCAGAGAAGGAGTAGGGGTAAAGTTTGGGAACTATTGAATCGAGGCAGAGAAAGTTTTATTTAGTTGTTTTTAATAAGGCCGTTTGTGTCCCCCAGAGAGAGCTGGTGGATCAAAGAGCATGATCTGTGCTATGGATGAGCTCACCCTGGGTCCAGCAGAGACTATCGGCCTTGCTGACAGCAAAACAAAACAGAGTGAAGGATGCCCTATCCAGCCGCATGTTGCCCTCACACTCTGAGGCTCCATTAGAATAAAGGCAGATGAAACAAAGACTGGCTGAAAGCACAGATGTTGTGATTCATTATCCACTCTATGATAGATAGGGCTGACTGGTGGACAGAGCTGTGTGTGTGTGTATGTGTGTGTGTGCGTGAGTTTACATGTGAATGCTTGTATTTTGGTTTTATGTGGAGAAACCTTCCTTACAGATGTGAAACATATATACACACACACGTATAACATGTTTGTGCATGCACACAGACTCTACACACGCATCCATGTTTTCAATGCATTAACAACAGTGCCTCAACCACGTCAACTAAAAGCAGCCAGGCAGATGGCAGCAACGAGAGAAGAGCAGGAATAATTCAATAGTGAACCTTCCTAACCTTTACCTGTGGGTGTGAGCAGCAGCCATTGATTCAGGCTGTGCTCGACAATTCACTACACACCACCTGAGGAGGGTGAGAGACGGGGGGCTGAAGGATACAAGAGGAAATATGAGTGGGAGGGAGGCTCCAAGTTGGTGATAGTTGTTGGTTTGACATTAGAGGGAACTTTCCACAACCCAGGTGTTTGACACCATTTTGGATGTGTGCAGTTTCCAGTCACCCTTGCCCCCAGATTGATAGATTGGGTGTCAGCCACATAGACAAGAATTCTCACACCACCCCTAGCCTTCAGTGGTTTGGACCATAGTAGAGCTGCCGCTGATTAGAGGACACCTTCAGGTCTGGGCCCTGTGTCTGCATACTTCCAGGGAATTCCCTTATGAACCTGAATCAAAATATCACCGTAGTCATCTGGTCATCTGGGGATAAGTATTGTGAAGAATACAGTGGTTGATGAGTAGAGCGCATACAGTGTCTCTCGCTGTGTGGTGGCTGCTGACTAGCTAGCAGCGATCCTGTGAAGGCACTGTTTGTTAAAGAAAGGAAGTCTGGATTTTGAGAGAGTTGTGCCCACAGCCTGACTCTGTTTAACCAGATGTGATGTGTCTGCCCAGTGACAATTTGAGACAAAATAGTATTTGTTTTTGACAAACTTTGACATTCCTACTGTTTGACTCGACCAGATTTATGGTTTCCCTCCTGGTCCTACGGATGGCCTATCCCTGACAGTCTGTCTTTGTCTGGCTAGACACTTCTCTGTTGCTGCTATTTTATTAGCTGGCTCTGGGTACATTCTCCCTTCTGCCCATTTGGACCAGAGGAGCCTGGCGCAGCGTAGTGATGGATGATATTAAAGTAATTGAAAATGAATGAGGAGCCAGGCATTTAGCATTGTAAATGCACACTGAAGAGATGTCTTGTATGTCCACAGAAAATAGTTTTAATTTAATTGAAACTATGCATGATTTGGACTTATTGGCAAATTTAAAACTTTTTGGTAACAACATCTCTGAGGGTCTGAGCCTTTAACACAACCACTCCCATCCAAATCAGCAGTAGATTAGACACTGTATGTTTGTTAACATATAATTATCTTAGAAAATACGAGCCTCCCCACAAATCAGAATGCAGTATTTTAATTGAGCCATTATAGAGTTTATAAAGTAAAAATGACTGTTGCAAAAATGACATACATATTATTTCACTCCAGTGTTTTATCTGGAAGGCCATTGTGTTAGCCAGTTCTTAGTGCTTAAATACTAAATCAAAGACAGAGTTCCTGTCACAGGCATTACAGTCGCTTCTTCATCTGTTGTGTTATGTGTGTTGGTGATTCTGTGTATATTGATGTGGGGTGGACAAAGCATGCAGCCTGTTTTTCCACAGAATAAAGGAGTAAAAGTTGATGTGTATCTTTGTGGCATGCCCCTGACAGGCATCACATAAGGGGAGGTTTTACCTATAGGAAAGACAGTACAGTACAGGACAAAGGGACTTGTTCTTACAGCAGGAACAAAATAACAGCTCAGCTCAGACAAAGGAATGTGTCAGTCTGTTTTCTGAATTACCCATTGTCTTTGTTTCGCACATTGCCTATAAAATGGTTACTGCATATGCAATCATTGCCTGGTGATTTCTTTTTTTTTATTTTTAATTTTTTTTTTTACTTGCTTTATTTAACAACAACATTAATAACAGTAACAATAACACTAACAATAACAATAGTAATGACACCAACAATAATAAAATATTATTGATAATAACCATAATGACAATAATAATAATGATAATAATAATAATAACCATAATAACCATATATTTGATTAGAGATGAAGAAAATATTTAAGTAAGTAATAAGTACACATTATAATAATAATAAAGGGAAAGAGAGTGAGAAGAGAAAGAAAAGAGAGAGAAATGTGTGTATGTTTGTTGGGTGTATGTGTGTGATGCTTGTGTATGTGCAAGTGTATGTCAGATTAAAAATTTGTAGAGATCACGGTGTATGAGTAATGGCAGATATGTGTGTGTGAGTGACAGTATACATGTTTATTGTGGGTGGTGGACAATGGTCAGGCAAAAAGAGGTGTGATGAGTGAAATCGGTGTGGAAATTAGGAATTTAGAGTATTGATGAATGGATTCCAGATTATGTCAAAATCAGCGGTTTGTTTTTTGATGGAGGCAGTTAATTTTTCCCATTTTTTTGAAGGGATGGATATTGTTGGGTCGGACATGGAAATTAAGGTTTTTTTTTGTAATGATATTGATCAGGTTTGATGTTAATGGGGGAAGATCTAAGTTAGATTATTTAATATTAATTTTGGTCTGAATAGAGGATTTGAGCTGGAGAAATTCTAAAAAGTGATTCTCCCCAATGCTATACTTCTGGACCAAATGAGGGAATGAGACCGGAGTATTATTATGGAAGATGTGTTCGAGGTGCGCGATACTTTTACTAATCCATGATGAAAAGTTTAGTGATTTTCTCTTCATTAAGAAGTCAGGATTGTTCCAGATGGGAGTGTGTTTGGTAGGTGAGATTGTGGTGTTAGTTATTTGATGAAATTTCCACCAGGCTGTCAGAGTTGTAGCTATGGTTGGGTTTTTGAAACAAGGATGGTGTGCGATGGAGCGGCTTATGAATGGTAAGTCTGAAATATGGATTTCTTTGCATAATGTTTGTTTTATATCTGTCCAGGAGTTGTCGGATTGATTGGGATTGGTCCATTTGTGAATGTATTGGTGGGCAATGAAGTAATGGAGAAAGTTTGGTGCTTCCAGACCTCCTTGGGTTTTGGATTTTTGTAAAGTGGCTAGTTTGATTCTAGGTGTCTTGTTTTTCCAGTAGAATTTTGAGATGATGGAGTCTAGGGATTTGAACCAGGAGGTTGGGGGCTGGTTGGGGATCATTGAAAATAGGTAGTTTATCATGGGTAGTATGGGCATTTTGATTGTAGCAATTCTGCCTATGAGGGATATTGGTAGATTCATTCAACGTTGAAGGTTGTCCTCTACTGTTTTGAAAAGTGGGTTGAAGTTGAGATTGTCTAACTCTGACAGCCCAGGGGAAATGTTCATTCCTAAATATGTGATATTACTAGTGTACAGAGAGAGAGGTGGTGTTTGGACTGCCACATCCCAGCTATTAGGGCTGAAATGGTGGATTTAGACCAGTTGATAGTGTCTGAGATTTTAGAGAAAATGTTTATGAGGCGGATGGTTTCAGGTAATGAAGAGGAAGGATTTTGTAGGT
>OOFE01004150.1:1029-13570 GCA_900323365.1 Monocentris japonica
CTCTTTCATTTCTGGATGTGTGTGTGTGTGTGTGTGTGTGTGTGTGTGTGTGTGTGTGTGTGTGTGTGTGTGCGATCTATGATCTGGAACAGTGAGCCCTGAGTGGCCGGTGCTGGCGTGGGCTGGAGAGGCAAAGGGAGCGCCCTGTTTCTCTGGCCTGGAATAATGTCTCGATTCTGCCTGGCCCACACTGCTCAGCTCTGTTACACAGCACTCAATAGAGATCTATGATCAGAGAGGCTCCATTGTTTACTTACATGGCTTGCTGGGTTTGAAGAAATGCACGTGTTGATGTATGTGCGTACCACATGTGTGTGCGTTTGCGTGTTATTTTCATCCTTAGTGGTTTCAAAAGTATGTCTGAATGTAGTGGTGATAGGTGAGGGAGTGAAACAGGAAGCAACTAGGGGCCCACTCTGCGCCACAAGTAGTAGTAGTGACTAAAAGGAGTTAGGGCAGGGGGAACCTCGCTTACTACTGTGTGCTATAAACTTAAAGCAAGCATTAACAGCTCACCAATGTGATCAAAATGTGTTAAAGACTTTTTTGGGTGAGTGCATTTAGTCTCAACTTCCTCAGTCGGTAGGCTACTTCATAACAACATCTCTGCTACTGAAGATAAAAAGGCACCAAGTCCTTAAGTAGGAAACTCAATCTCCAATCTGTCTTCATCACATCACAAAATGACAACTTCTCCCTCGCAAATTCTCTCTTTACCTCTCAATTTCGGGAACTGAGCCCTGTGGGGTTGTGATCAAAACACATCATCTGTTAATCTTCATGATCACCATTCCGGTGAGGATCACGCGTCACATGATGCAACAGAAGGTCACGGGTTCCCCCTCTGGTCTCACGTCTCAGAGATGCTGGGGCACGCAGAGCTGTTCCACTCTAGCAGCTTAATCCCATGTTTTGCTCAAGTTTCAACTCAGGGTTGTGGATGTGGATTTTCTTGTTGATGATACAGCTGATGTAGTTGTTGCTGTGTGCAGGTGCCTCCTGTACCTCAGGCTTTGATGCTTTTGGACTACAGTGGCTTTTATGTATGCATGTCGATATATATGTGCTGGTGTGATAAGTAAAATATGTTGCATGAACGCCTCATAACTTTTGGTGAATGAATTTTTCATGTTTTAACTTCAGTTGAAGGATTGCATGGTTTTCTATGGGTTGAGAAAATCCAACGACCCCTTATGAAACGCTTTCAAAACCCATGGGATACGCTGAAGTGATGCATGGTGTTCAATCTGAAAACAAGACTGTTTTTATTAGTTCCTGAAAAGTTGCCATTTCAGAGATACAAAGTGATGATGTGTTTATATGTAATAAGTAAAAATTACTTCTTCAACTAGTTGTCTGGTTGAGATTGATCAAGTTTCTATTGTTTTTCTGTGTATTGCAGGCTGTAAAAATGACTGATAAAATAAATGTATTCACATCACCATCATCATTATTATTATTATTATTAATAATGATAATAATAATAATAACTTTTTTTCCCTTTTGCCAGGAAAACAACAAAAGCAGCATTCATGGCAGAGCCACAAGTCGATATGGTGCAGGAGGTTGAAAATAGTTGACATACTTTTGAAGTCTCAGTGGTCTGGAGCTTCATTGTATTCTGCCATCTGGTGTTTTGTAAAAGCTACAGCATCTTGCTCTAACCAAGGAGAATATCATGAGCATCACAAAATGTCAGCTCTGAATATGATCCACCACTACATCAGGCAGTACATAGTTACAGCTCTCTCTGCTGGCGACCAAGCAGGACTGCATTTTAAAGTGCCACCTGTCTGTGCCTGCAAGCAGGAAAGACAGTGACAGGGGGAGAGATGCAGGGAGGGGCATTGTCAGTACTCATAATGCTGCTGTCACATAAAAACCACGTGTCTGCAAAAAGACACATTTTTCAGGAGTAAAGAAAAGAATGCTTTGTCATTGTGTGTTTTAGAAAAGTTTCAAGGGCCCAATGGTCACGAAATGTCCTCACTACATAAATGATGTTTTAAGTCAAATAAGAAAAGGAAAACCTAAACTGCTTGGTGTTTGGTGGTTTTTACAGTACAGCAGCGCTATACTCCTATGGGACCTATGGGAGGGCCCCATATTGACAGTGGTAAACAGGGAGGGTCCGTTTAGCCGTCTGTTGTCAGGACAGACTCTCAACCCCACCCTCTGAAAAATCAAACCACAGTAGGCATACGTATACACACACCCCTCCCTTTGATCATCATTTGAAGGGTTTCAGTCATTTATACTAAAGGTCTATATCCATTCTCAGGGGAAAAAAATGTTGGACAATATTGGACAAATACAGATGAGCCATTCGACAATGTGAACTTTTACTTCCATGCTGACCATCATTTTGCCAAAGAAGGTAGCACAATTTTCAAATGATGGCAATCTCATTTTTGGGATGAAAGTCTTCATATTTGCCCTTTATAAGTCACAGTACACACAACTCAAATCTGAGAGGTGCCTTTTGCCATGCTAGTAGCCAGTTTGGCCAGAGACATTAATACCACCACGCAGGCCACAGATTTTTCTGTGCTGGGATTGAGCAACAGAGATAGTGATGATGTTAGTGTCAATACACTGTGCCGTGCTTAGGCTGTAATCCATGAGCACCCTCTATTCATGCTACCTATAAGCCAGCTTTTCATAAGCAAAGTGGTACTGAGAACCAGTAAAACGTTATTCTCTGTTTCTCTCAACAGTCACAGTACATGAAATGTACGTAGTCACGCAATGCGCACCTCTGTGTTTGTGATCTCGTCCCCAGGTTATGTCGCATTCCAGCGAACATGTTGGAACAGAGTGCTTCTTCACTTGAAACCAGGGTGGGGAAAAATGACACACTCTCTCATTCAGCTACTCCAAAGGAGGAACGTTGTAGGAACATATTGATGAATCGATTGGGAGTGATCACTGTCCTGTCACACCAGCTTCACTTTCCCATTTCCTGGTTTATTTCCTGGTTTATGCCAATCAGCTTTTTTTCTGTTCTGTACTGTCAGGTTCACCACCCTTGCATCTCTCTCTCTCTCTCTTTCTCGTCCACTGTATGTCGATTAACCAGTCATGACAGTGACATGTGGAATTTTTCATTCCCTCGCCCTGGGGGCACCATGCTGCTGAACGCGCTGCTGTTTTTTTCCCCTCACTACTGCTCTCGTTCTCTTTCATTCTCTCTCTGGTATTACTCTGAGTCAGCCAGTAGTGAACTGTGGGCTGCCAGCTGTCTGTTTGTTGTTTGTTGTTGAGCAAGCTGTATGGGGCAGTAGTAGCTGGCAGTCTGTCTCCTCCCATGGCCTGTCATCCTCCTTGCTCTGGCTCCTACACCGTGGTCATCATCCCCCTCAGGACCAGCCTCTACAGCCTGGACGCACTGCGCTTCTACCTATGGGTAAGGACAGATGGATCAGTTCCACTTAGATTTGTATGGAGGTAGTGGGCCGGGGTGGTGTGTGTGTGTGTGTGTGTGCGTACATGTGATATGCATGAGGAGTGGGGTTGGTGATATGAGTGTGTGTGTGTGTGTTTTGACAGATAAAGTGGTTAGGATCCTTATCAGTTACTTATCAGGCCTTTATGGTGTGTGTGTGTGTGTGTGTGTGTGTGTGTGTTTATGTTTCTCCTGCATTTATGAGCCTTATCTATACATATAGTATGTACATGTGCATAGAGAAACAAAAGGGAGTTATTGACTGACAGCATTCACAGTAATATAGCCTGTAGTTACTCTAAACTGACATGGGACTTTAGAGTCTAGCTTCAGTTTGCAATATAAATAGTAAGGATTGCTAGGGTCAACACCATAGTGCCCTGACAACAGATTTGACAAATACTCCCATATCCCTAAAAATGTATGTGATAGAGAAGGCCTTGAAAAAGACATAAGAGCCAAGAGGAATTGGAAGAAAAGTTGTTGTTTTTTTCAGTGCAAGTAAAGGAGGCAGATACAAGAGTGCGGTTCAGGCGTCGTCATGTTTCTGAAAGAGATGTGTTTTCAGTTTCTGTTCACTTTTTCAATTCACGTGTGGATTGGTTGTTTTGGATTACTGAATCATCAGCTTTATAACAACATGCTGTGATGGATGTTGATATGACCAATCAAAAAAGTGACACCGACTCAAATCACGTGATAAATAGCACAAAACTAAAACAATTTATGGTACTTTTTAAAGAAAAAGGAACACCTACAGAATGGATCCTTTATATTTTAGACAATGTCAGGTAATGGTAGTGAATAATGAAATGAATTCTTCTTTCTGTCGTCGGTCAATTTTTCCATCTTTGATCCAGTTCCAAGTGTTGTTTTTGGAAAGCAACGTGGCTGTAGTCATCCCAGTGATACATTCCCACATGTCCAGTCCGCCCCTCACAGCTTCCTGTCAAAGGCTCAATATAACCAGCAGTCCCAATAACGGGCACTGTAAATCTATGATGGCAAAAACAGCTGTCTGTTTTTGTCTGGATGGTCTCCACTCACCAATAGCAACTCATGAACAACAAAACGTAATATGATTTCAGCTGATTGTTTCCACCATGGCTGACATGCCTCGAAGACACAACACATCGAATAAGTAAAATGGACCAATTTGCAATTTGACTCACATGAAAATCAACGAAATACAAATGAAGATTTTGCAAGGTTGTTGGGTTTCACATGATGTAACAGCACGTCGTGTTATGAGCTTCTGCTTTCCACCATTGTCAGCTCACTGCAGCTAATCTGGCTCACCATTAATTGCCTGTTGAGTGACCGTGTAACGCGATGTCCTCATGATACCAACAGTGGATCACCACCACCATGTTATTCCCAGGTCTTTGTATGTTATCCCCATATTGAGTGCTTATTTTCTAACTGAGAGTAGACAATGGAACCAGCATGGCCTCCTGCTGCTCTGATTGGGTCTGCTGATAGACAAAGCCTTGGGGCCTACCGGAAGACAACAGGCGGTGCTGTGCTGCTCTGTGGTTTTCTCTGTGATCAAGCTTGTTGACATGTGACTTGTTAGTCAAGCCCCGTGTCACCAAAATACACATTTACACATTTACACAAGTTTGGCCCACATTTACACAAGTGTTCCTCTCGTTTCAGATTAAGCGTCTGAAGGATCTGGAGAGGGAGAAAGACTCTCTCTGCTGCGGTCTGGAGGTTCTGGAGCAGGCCCGTCTCTGGTACCACCGTCGGCTGGAGGAGATCAGGGTGCGGCAGGCCAGCTTTGAGACCAAGACTGGGAATGGCTCCAGGCAGGAAGGTGTAGCAGAGGTACAGGGCCGAGGAATCATCCCAGGGTTGGGACTTTGGATGATAACTAATAATAATTCTAACTATGTTTGTGTATCACTCTTCTTGACAAAGTTACAAAGAGATGAAAAATAAAAGGAACAGAATAAATTCATCAACCAACAATCAACAAAGACATACATACAGATATTGTTGAAAATCATTCTGGGATATGTAGGAAATCACTATTTGAAGTGTGCCAAAAGATCCATCAAGAAGTGGACATCTATTGATTCTGTTTCTATGGGACAGAGGTTGTAATCTGAGTTGGAGCATAGTGGGATTTGGAGGTTGAGATGTGGGTCTGCAGTTTGTGTTGAGGTATGGGGTCTAAGGCTGGCTTTGGATTTGTACCTGGGCAAGGGGCTGGAAATCATCCCAGACTGGAGTTAGAGGAATTCAGCCATAACCCAGAACTATAAGTGTCTAAACACCAATGCCATTTGTCTCTCCCTAGTCTTGGTCCTGCCTCCTGAGGTCTCGTATCCAGCGGGTGAACGGCTCCCTGGGCAGTGTGATGGGTGAGCCCAACGTGACCAGCAGCAGCGCCCCTTGCCTGCCTGACGCGGTAGCAGACAGCGACCTCCGGTGGCACAACACAGTACTGGTTCAGGTGACAAAAACAGCAAATGGGGTTCCCAAATACCAAGCTAAGTTGTAAATATCCATTCAGAAGAGGCTTTTGCTCCAGTAGTATTGCATCCATTCATAATCCATTAGTCTGTTATAGCCTGACTACGTTTTCTTTTCTCTTTGACAGGAAGTCAGTGACAAGAATCGACAGATCTCCATGTTGGAAATGGAAAAAGAAGCTCTCCTTCAACGGCTTGGTGAACTACAAGCCTACTGACTGCCAACACACACACACGCGCACACACACACACACAAACCCAAGTGAGTTTTTGGTTTTCTAACCACTGTAAATATGCATTTAAATTAAGAAATTCTATGAGGTATGTAACAATTGTGGCTGTGTTTTCTTTCCCTTACTCTGAACCAGTTTTGTTTAATTGTTGTTGACTAACCTGATTGACATGTTGCCTTTGTCCCAGACTGTATTCAAGCCAAGCCCTTCTGCATGTCATCATGCTCTTAATGCAACAAGAATTTGCAGTTAATAGTGTAACAATCCTCCCACCTATTCACCTTTGGTTATTAACTATCATGCTACATCTGAAAACGGGACATTTCAAAAATGTCAACCTCGCTTGTAATAAAACCTGACAATGTAATCACAATTATGTTAACGGAAAAATGTTATTACATTAATGGTAGGTAACTTTTCTTACATTAGGACATTAGGACAGCAGTTTATTACGTTAATGGGAAGTTATTATGTTAACAGTTTCTTGCTGATGCCAGCTGGATGGTGGAGGAGTGGATGCAGCAAAAAAGTCCTGATGTAGCTATTTTAAGCCTAGATAACACCCATAGACTGACAATCAATGAATGTTGGGTTGCCATGTGGGAGCAGCTGGGCCTGCATGCATGGAGCATCTGAGAATAGGATCTGAGGTCAGTTTACCTTTTAGGTCATAGTGCTGCATACAATGTAACCTGACCAGTAATCCTAGATTGGCAATCTTATTCTTAGAAACTTTGTGTACTACATAGCCCTCATCTGTTGCATGTGCGCCACCTGTTGGCCTATTCAATACGTGCAACGGTAGAAACTGCCGCACGGGGGCAGTGTAGTGTGTAATTTAGAGAGTGGAGTGATTGAATACATCCGTAAGACTCAATGGGGGATTGAATGTTATTCAACTAGATTGTATGTATCACTTCCACATAATCATGCTTGTAATGAAATGAAATACCTGGTTTCCTCAAAAAAAATATTTGAGGATTAGAAAGAGGTTTCTTATGTTTCTTGGTTTCACTGAAGCAGCATCTCTGTGGTTGGTTTTATATCTCTTTGCAAACAAAGATTGTTTGTCAGCTAGGATATGATTCCACGCAAAAAGGATAATGCTTTTGATTTAAAGTTAACCCTGGCTATTGCAATGGTCTGTGGGAAAAGGACTAATGGCTAGGGTGTGCACTTTACCGCCAAGTCCCTATCCTGGTTTGTGGCTGACTGTGTAGGACGACCCAGCAGGATCCTGTGTCCTGTGTCCTGTTAACGCGTCAACATCCCTCCATTTCCGTCCTTGCATGTGGGCTCTGTGTCTCAACACGTTGCAGCTCCCTCCCCGGTGGTCCTGCACTGATCTTACCTGAACTGATAAACTTTATCTGGTCTCCCCATCTCACATGTTTGCAGGCTTGCTTTCTCCGTTTCTTATACACACACACACACACAGACACACATACACACACTCACACACTGAATTGCACACATTTGTAGCCTTGCACACATGCAAACACATCAATAGGCTTGAAAATACAATCCGGCGACCTTGCACACACACACACACACACACACACACACAGCACCATCAGGTGAACAGTTTTAGTTTTTCTCTCACCATTCAAGTTTTTCTATTTCCATATTGACTTCAAACCCAGTATTTACTTCACCCAGCTTTTTTTTCCTTTTCCTTTGACTTGTTTTCATTTTTCATGCTTTACATATCTTTTTATGGGATCTTGTGGTGTATGAACCTCCTCACATGAACAGAATGGAGTGCAGTTATTGTCCCCAAGTGTGTGTTTACCTCCGGGCCCATGGTGGCTGTCTGTCTCTGCCTGCCTGTTTTGCTCATAGAGGAGGGGAAGTTGTTGTTGTTGTTGTCTGTGTTCGGGGAAGTAAGAACTTACCGTCAACATGGGACAAGGAAAATAAGATTGATAAAATAGAATATACAGTATCTGGGCGTTTTGTCATACTTGTTGGGCTAAGAGAGCATGGTTTTATACAGTTTTGTGTGGTATATGCTAGCGAAAGGTGCCGACTGCATATTGCTTAATGAACCTAACTAGTCTCACAATGTCTCTGGAGTAAACACATATTGCAATAGTATTATGTGGAAACTGGTGCATGTATTGTAAAGCCAGATATTGGTTGGGACTGAATTCTGCAGAAGAAAATGATAAAAGTTTTATTTTGCTTTCCCAAATATAAAATCACTCCATTAGCAACCATTAATCCAGGATAAAATAGCACAGCACTGCATGCCTGCAAGGAATCTGTGCAGGAATCTGATTAGAATCCGTGTGTGTGCATCAGGAAAGAAAACATCCATTGTGGCAGAGGCTTTCATATAAGTAGCTCCATGTTCCCTATCTTCAGAGTGCCACTGAACCATCAAGCCCAGGGTACCAGCACTTGGCTAATTATTGGGTCTAATTCACATACAACACAGCCAAACGCCTTTTGTTGAGGGCATGTCATGCTTTTGTGGCAGTGACTGCAATTCTTCCATACCAGCACGGTTCGCTGGCACTCAGCTCTGCTGGTCTCACCACCTTTTACCACCATCTACTTGTATACAATATCATGTTTTTTTTTTTTTTCAATCTTTGATTTTCATATTAGAGGAAATTGGTGCCGTTTCCGTGCAGGTCTGCGGAGGTGGGAACATAAACAGATAAATAGATGGAGGGAAGGTGTTTTCGGAGGTTCACCACAGAATTTCCTCTTGCGGGGCTGAGGGCTCCCTCATAAATGCATTCCTGACACTATTAGGAGAACTTCCTGAGGGCCCTGAGATGGTACAGTAAGTAGGAGGGCTTTGAAGAGCACTCAGGTAACGAAAAAACACTGACAAAGACTTTCTTTGAAACTAAAACATGAATACCACTGCATTTCAGTTTTGAGATGCTATTTCTGCACCCAGCGTGACAGTTCAACCTGTATTAGGATAATGTTCACTTCTATTTCCCACAGCCAGAAACAAGAGACACGAGTTTGTCCTGCCCATACAGAATGAATTGACTGTGACTTTTTTTTTCTGGTGATCAGGGTAGATTTTCTGGTTTTAGACTGATAGCACTGCTAGACTATCAAGGTTGTGTGGATCTAAGAATTCAGATAAACAATGTAAAACAAAAGTCAGTCTCCCATTCAATATCAATCAGTTCATCGGTATGACATCGCAGATTAACACCTGAAACACCAGAGCGTTTTAGGTGTCCAAGTGAAGGCCAACGAGCCATCCACTACAACGGGTAAATGCAGTTATAACTACTACTTCCTTGCATGATTTTGAAAATCTAACACCACTGGTTTCTACAGAAGGTGGGTCTACAAAAGACGTGGAAGAACATTTTGAAAGCTGAGATATTTCAATTCTAAAATTCAAAACAGTCAATTGATCGTGGTGTGGCCGTTCTGGTGTTACAGTCTACAATCTTTGGGAGAGAGAAAATACTGAGAGAGCATTAGTTTGTCCCAGGCCACAATAATGAAATATTTCAATAACATGTTGGTATTGGCCCTTAAAATCTATTTTCTGATTGGCTTGTGGACAGAGGGACATAGAAATACACCAACAAAATTGTTACAAGTTTGTATTTGTATTAGTTTCCTCAGGCCTGGTAATGAAAGCATTGAGCTGTATTTTTCCTGTGTGTTGAACTACGTATAATGCCTGGGATTTGACAACACGCCGATGATGAATTCTCACAAAAAACCCAACCTTTATTGGCAAACATACAGTAAAACATTTCACAACTTTTCACAATGACTTGCTTAATCTCTGCCAAATATCCAAGGAGAGGTTGAGCTGGACACTAGATCCACTTTTAAGACCAAAATAGACTCATGCCACAGATATGGAACACATTGGATTCCTTCAGAAAACTAAAGGCAGTTAGGATGAGTCCTCTGATTAAATAGATGAGATGCTCGGCTTGTCAATTAAATGTCTCAGAGAACACTCAGAGAATACCCACAATCCTTCTTTTGGTGATCATTCAAACAGCATGTCAAGTTCTGCAGTTGGCCTATGTGCCAAATAACCAACGTTTCTGCTTATTTATGTGTTTTAAACATCAGGCCAAATGAAATGTGAGCAAACTATGACCTCCAGTTGGTGATCATCATAAGGCTAACAACCACCAATATAAACAAAAATCAATTATATTTTCAGACCTTATCCTCGTGTAACTTGCACCCATTTGAAACTGTAGCTCCTTACTATGATGTATGCAATAAAGATTTCTAAAGGGTGAAAACTCTATTCTGCAAATATAAAGGTGGGCAAGTGAGTTTAGATGAGTTTACCCTCCACAAGCCCAACACACTGTTGGTGGCTGATGCTCTATCCACAGATTGTATGAAATAAAATCAGAAATCTAGAAAATGGTATAAATATGGCACTGACTTTTTACTTACTGACATTTCATAACCTATGGCATATCCATGGTGTTTAAAGTCAGTTTTGCAAGAGTTTTGACCTCAGGATGTAGGTTTTTTTAAGTTTCCCTGTGCATTATTCTTTCAGATTTTCTTTAATGGATATGCAACGGGTTAGAGAGAAAGTAGGAAGTCTTTTGCTACAGTTCTGTGCAATTCTAGTAAACAATCTCCCCACTGTCGCTGAGACTGGTTTTGGATTCTCCATCACTGTTGCAGTCTGTCCTCTGTGGCACCGGCGCGTGATTGCGCGTATCTCCAGGTGACATCTCCACATCGGACACGTTGAATTCCAACAGACTCTGCAGGTGTTTGATATAGTCAATGGCCGCACGCAGCGTCTCCACCTTGCTGAGCCTCTTGTCCTCAAACTCCTGCGGCAGATGCTCTCTGAGCCGCGCGTAACCCTCGTTTACGCAGCGCACCCGATGTCGCTCTCTCTCGTTCCTTTTCCGGATGAACGCGGGCTCGAAGGAGTAATCGTACACACCGAGGTGTCCGTGGAAGGGGAAATAGGATAAACGTCTGTAGGATAACCTCTGGCCGTGCACAGGGTCCAGGTATGCCGCATCTAGATGGAAGGGCAGTCCAAGTCCAAGCGCATCCTTGTAGTGCGCGCCTGCATTATCCATGGAGATACTATGGAGAGCCAGTGGAGAGACATATGGAACATGCTCCATTACCTCCTTACTATGATGAGACATCTTTCTAAAAATAAAAAAGGAGACGCTTCTAGATTAAATAGTTAGGAAGCAGCAAAATGTATGCAAACAGTTTTGGCACGCCTGCACATGCTGTAAAAAAATCATTGAAACTTACCCTCTCACAGTCTCCTCACAATCATCTCTTATTTAGTTTCCTCTTAAATTTGTCCACTTGGGGAGTCAATGTCTTCTACAGAATCTATGACAACTATGACAAATCTATGAGGTTAGTTGTGGTTATGAGGCTAGTGTGGGTGGGGTGTGATCTGGGGCGGAGGTGCAACCTTATAGCCCAGTCTCGTTTCAAGATAAAACTGTTTCCTGGGCACTGTTTGCACACTGCATTAAACTGGTATAGATAAGACAGATCTCACAGTAGCCTAAATAAAGCTTCACCAACAGCTCTGTACTAATTATAAAGGTATTTGTGACATGAAAGAGCATATTTAATATTATCATCATTTTGTTAATAGGGTGTATCTAAGGCATTGGCTCCCAAAGTGAGGTCCGGGAACCTCCAGGAGTCCTTGAGGGGCTTCCAGGGTCCAACCAGCAACATGAGGAATAGTTCAGTTACACAATTATTTCACTGCCTTGACATTTGCACAATGACAGAATATATAAGGATGGCTTATACACTGATCAGCCACAACATTAAAACCATTGACAGTTGAAGTGAATAACATTGATAATCTCATTACAATGGCACCTGTCAAGCGGTGGGATATATTGGGAAGCAAGTGAACAGTCAGTTCTTGAAGTTGATGTGTTGGAAGCAGGAAAAATGGGCAAGCGTAAGGATCTGAGCAACTTTGACAAGGGCCAAAATTGTGATGATCTGGGCAATGTTCTGCTGGGAAACCTTGGGTCCTGGCATTCACATGGATGTTACTTTGACACGTACCACCTACCTAAACATTGTTGCAGACCAAGTACACCCCTTCATGGCAACGGTATTCCCTGATGGCAGTGGCCTCTTTCAGCAGGATAATGCACCCTACCACACTGCAAAAATTGTTCAGGAATGGTTTGAGGAACATGACAAAGAGTTCAAGGTGTTGACTTGGCCTCCACATTCCCCAGATCTCAATCCGATCGAGCATCTGTGAGATATGCTGGAAAAACAAGTCCGATCCATGGAGGCCCCACCTCGCAACTTACAGGACTTAAAGGATTCGCTGCTAACGTCTTGGTGCCAGATACCACAGGACTCCTTCAGAGATCTTGTGGAGTCCATGCCTCGAT